>BGNK01007349.1:0-18689 GCA_003297005.1 Symbiodinium sp. clade A Y106
AGCTACGGCTGATAACCTATTGTTAGCAGCAGAACGCACGGACTTTTTGTTCACTTGAGCCAATGTCGTAACGTAGGTAAAACACTAATATACGTATACAAAAGGATTAAAAACAATCCCCCCAACACCCCTAACATCCCTGATGAAGCAACCGCAGTTCTATTTTGAGCCCAGGATCGGACTCAGGCGCAAGATTTTCAGCACCGCCTGTAGCCCTCGACACCCTGAAACCCTAAATCCTCAAACTGAGACCCTAAAGCCCTAAAGCAATACACCCTGAAAACCTAGAGCCCCGAACCCAAAATCGTCAGGGTTTAGGGTTTGGCAAAGCTTAAGTTGGCTTAAGTCAACAAGTAAAAGCCCCTCAGCCGTCAGCTGTCCTTGTACACATTCTTCAGGCTGGGGGGAACCGTAACTCCAGGCACGACACTGAAGCACATGCCGTGTGCCTCCGGGCTGGTTGACGCCAGTGCAAGGAGTGCAAGGCTCAAGCCATTACAAACAAGACTAAGGATCAACGCACACTCGCGCAAATACTAACCTGGAAACCCTGAAACACCGAACAAAGCTCTAGAAACTCCAAATCCTAAACCATTAGCCTAAACCTTCAAGCCCTAAACTAGTTCATGGTTGGGATAGGATTAAACATGTACATCTTTATTCCTTATTGGGTTTAAGTACCCAGAAAAATGTAAAATGTTACCCAACTATGACATAGGAAACCTAGAAACTCTAAAGCTCCAAACAGAGCCGAGAAACCCTTATAGACACCTTTAAAGGAACCCTGTTCGAACTATTAAGGCCCCTCTTGTAAAGCCCCAAACAGAGCCGAGGGAGCCTTTCCTTCAAAGGTCAAAACGGGCCTAAACCCTAAACCCTAGAAACTCTAAAGCTCCAAACAGAGCCAAACCCTAACCCTAAACCCTAAACCCTAGAAACCCTAAAGCCTAGAAAACCCTAGAAACTCTAAAGCTCCAAACAGAGCCGAGAAGGTCAAAGCGGGCCTGGCCGGGCTCGTGATATGGATCTTGGCCTGGGTTCGGGCTCGGGGGTTTTTGGGACTTTAGCGGCGCAAGCTCTCGGGGTTAAGGTTTAGGCTTTAAGACTTTAGGGTACGGTTTAGGACTTTAGGGTTTAAGGCTTAGGGTTTAGGACTTTAGGGTTTAAGGTTTAGGGTTTAGGACTTTGGGGTTTAGGGTTTAGGGTTTAAGGTTTAGGGTTTAGGACTTTAGGTTGAAAACTATAGGGTTTAAGGACTACGGTTTTGGGGTTTAGGGACTGTAAGGTTTTGTCTTAACACCCAAGGAGCAGCTTCAGGACTTTTTCACAAGGAATCATAATAAGGATTCCTCTAAAGGTAGGTGTCCCAGGGTCCAGGCTTAGGGCTTGGGGTCGGGTTTAGGACTTGAGGACCCTAGTTTAAGGGCCCAGGATCTCGTGGGCTGTAGGGCTTCGGCATAAGGTTCGGGGTTTGAGGTAGGCGCCGGGTTCTGTTCTGTATTTTGGCGTGTAGGGTGCAGCAAAAGGCCGGGGAACTACCAATTGGGCTTTTATATTCATTCTAGACAAAACCCTAAACCCTGAACCGCTTCAATCTGCGGTTTGATGCAAGGATTTTGGTGTTGATACTTGTAAGACAACATGAAGAGACCCTCAGGAACAGTGGAGTTTAGGGTTTAGGGCGGAACAATTGATGGGACATTTGTCAAAATCACGCGTGCTGCTTTCTTCCAAGGTGCTCTTGCCCGTTAGCATTGGATCGGTAAACCCCCCAGCATGCCGTCCGTTTTCTCGGTTTACAACTTTTCCGTTTCCCCCCCCCCCCCCCCTCCNCCGCCTCCGTTTCCCACCCCCTCCCGGCAAGGTTTGTCCGTGCGCTGCGCCCCCCTCGCTACCTGAACCAACTCTCTTTATGCTCCGAACGCTAGAACCCCACAGTGTGTACGAAACCCTAAACCCTAAACCGATGTCAGCCAAGGTGGCTCCAAAAGCAAGCTACGTTACAGACTCTTTTCAGAAGCTCGTGTTGCCACCTTGCTATAAGCAGCAAGCGCTCTGCCATGGTGTCGGGGGCCTGGGTACTCGTGCTGCAGGCCGGACGGCACCCTCGACACGGTGCCCCATCCCTGGAAGTCGAGTCACTTTCCGCTCCATAGCCTTGACACTGGACCCCTCGCCTCCAGCCCTTGCAATGCCTGTAACCCTGCGTCGTTCCTGATCAATTCCAGTGATCGCCTTCAAATGAGCTTTTCTTTTCGGCACCTCTTATCCTCAATCGGCATTCCAAGGATCGTGATCGCCGGGCCGCAAGCGCCGTTGAGTAGCGCAAGGAGCGGCCAGAACACCTGCCAATGGAGCTGCAGCAGCGTGAGGAGCTCGTCACGACTGCCTCCTCTTTCTGGGGCCCTTGGATCGTCACCATTCAGAGCTTCCCCTTGTATTGTCACGATTCGGAGCTTCCCCTTTCGGCTCCGCACTGCATCGCCACGACTCGGATCATGTCTCCGACCGGCTTGACCCTAAACCCTAAACCCGAAACCCTAAATAAGCCCCAATGTTACAGGGGTTGTAAGGCTTAGGGCTTTCAAGTATGGACTGAGGGGAGCTGCCTGGAAGAGACTTGAGGGCGAGGAAGGGTTCCTGAGTTGCTGAGTTCATACCTAGAGGCTCCATAGTTCCGTTTTGGGATTACCTTATAGGATTCTAAATATGAACCCCAAAAAGGAACTACTATGGAGCCCTAGGGTAAGCCCCAAAAAGTGTACACTTTTAGTTTTATAGTTAGCGGAGGGCTATGGGCCGGATGAACTGGCGGATCCCGGACCCTGATTCTCGGGTTTTGGGAGTTTCCGAACATAGGGGACCCGAAGATAGTACCCTCAATAGTAGGATCCTTATTATAAGGATCCCCGAATAAGGTACCCCTAATTTTCGGAAACTCCCAAACCCTAAACCCTAAGCCCTATAGATCCCTTATAGGAACCCTTAAAGGATCCCCAAATAAGGTACCCCTAGTTATTGGAAACTCTCATTTGGGGTGGAGGGCTTGGGGTTTAGGCTGTACTGTTTCGCCTTTGAGCTCCCTTGGGCTGCTGCGGTATGATTACAGAAACAACTGACCCAAAGGGTCCAGTCCAAGTACCCAAATAGTAGGGTTTCAAGGACCAAAAACCATTCAGAGCATGCGTTTGGGGACCTAAAACCCTACTATTTGGGTACTTGGACCCTCTGGGCAACTGACCCAAAGGGTCCAAGTAATGGTATAGTATATACTTTGGGGGCCCAAATACCTACTATAATGGTACTTGGACCCTTTGCGTGAACTCAGGAAACAAAAGCTTAAGGTACATCTTCTGCAGTCTCCCTAAAGGTCCGAGTACCTAATAATCATATACTCTCCTAAATATTGAGCTACACAACTACTATCCTAAACCCAAGTACCTAATTATTGGATCCTTTGGACCCTTAGGGTCTTTTGAAATCATCGACACCGCCCTTGAAGCCTCTAGGGTTTACGCAATATTGGGGATCCCTCTCGCTAAATCCTGCGTAACGCCAGTATTGCGCATGCTGGTTCCCGGGTTTAAGGTTCCGAGTCTAGGATTTGGGGCTTGTAAGTCATGCGAAATTGGATTGAAGTTTCCATGGCTTTCAGGACACTAAAACCGTTACGAGGAATTGTGCCACTAAAATCACTAAAACCGTTACTAAGAATCGTGCGAAATCTTAACCCTAAACTCTAAACGACTATAAGCCCCAAGCTAAAAAACTAAACCCCCCTTTAGTTGACGTCCACTCCTAAGCAGGCAAAAGTTACGATAGGTCCTCAGTCTGGGCAACACACTTTCCCAAAGGGTCCTACGCACCTTATATGGGGGATGCCTTTATGGGTTCCCTTTAAAGGTTTAGGGTTTCAGGGTTTTGGATTCTAAGTACCTACATCGGGGGGATACTGACCCAAACCATAATAGTAATTCCTTCTCTTTTTCTAGGAACCCTACTTTCTACTATCTAGGCATTTGGCATACGTACTTCTCCAAACTTAATGAATAGGAATTCCCTCTCTAGGAAGCCTACTTTCTACTAATGTAAGTACTTATGGAATTTTGGGCTTGACGGTTTTGTAGCAGAAGCCCGACTGTTTCGGGATTCTGGGAATCCCTGAACTCCGAGAGTCAGCAATCTC
Source organism: Symbiodinium sp. clade A Y106 (assembly GCA_003297005.1). NCBI lineage: Eukaryota > Dinophyceae > Suessiales > Symbiodiniaceae > Symbiodinium > Symbiodinium sp. clade A. Next base: position 4,187 of record BGNK01007349.1, read on the forward strand.
CCGATTCTGTGATCGGGTCATCTGGGCGCCATGCCGATGATGACGACCTTCCTGCAAAAGAAGGCAAATAGAACCTTAAACCTCAACATGAAAACCCTAAAGATTGAGTTCAAGACTTGGAAACTCAAGGCCTTAATACAGGGGAATGATGAAGTGGATGAAGGTTTTGGAAGGCATGTTACAGTATAGTTGTACAGGGAATACAAGGGTTCAGAGACAAAAACCAGCACTCAAGCCTACGTCCAGAGAGAAAGGATTGAATCGGCTCACCCTGCCAAAAATGTCCATCCCTGCCGTGTATAACGTTCATCGAAATCTTAGGAAGACATGGGAAAAGATGGTGTCCAGTGTCCAGGGTTGGGGATTCAGGGTTCTTTTTTGAAAGGGCAACCGCAACGTTTTGGGTTTAAAGTCTGAGTTTATAATGTTTGATCAGTCTAGGCTTCAGGGGCTCAGGATTTCGCTGTTAGTGTTTCGCGCCTTACGGGCTAAGGAGGTCGCCGCTACTGTGACAAACAGTTGTTCTTCACATCTTGAACTTGCAGATGAGAATAACACCGAGTATGCTCGCAATCACCCCTTACAGAACTTAAACCCGAAACAACAACAGCTAAACCTTAAACCCGAGCCCTAACCGAAACTTTGCGAAAGTCCCCAAACCCTAAACCCTGACCTCTAAACCCTAAACCCTCATTCAGCCCGAATCCTTTCAACCGTACACCTTATAAATCCTATTCAGGCTGTCATGCTATCAGATTCCAGGTTCTGCGAAGCCATCGAACCTCAGAGACCGCCCTCCGAACCCTTCGGGGGTTTGAAGGTCCTTAAAGGGATCTTAGGCTCCTGGGCACTAGTTGTGCGATCCCCCAATCCCAAACCCTAAACCCTAAACCCCTAAACCCTAGTGAATTAAGATGGTGCCTGAAAACCTGAGCACTGTGTAACAGCAGCCAAGAAGGATCGAGGTATTGTTGCAACCATCCGTCTGAACAGTGAGCAGCTAGAAATATTACCCTAAACCCTAAACCCTAAACCGAAATATGAGCGGTGGCGGCTAAAACTGAGCAGTCCTGTGGAGGGCGCCTGGAACAAGAAAAACGTTATTAGACAAACCTCCCTAAACAAGGAAACCTAAACCCTTGTTTTTTTGAAGCGGGGGCGGGCCTGACACTAATCTGCGCTCAAGAATGAAAGGATTTTAGAAGGGTACAGTGGTTCTAGTATAGCGTTATGGGGCTCGAAGGAAACACCTGAACTCATTATTCAGCCAAGGAAGGTGTCCCGTTGCTTTCGGAATCTCAGCTTCCCGCACTTTGTCCAAGGGCGTCTCGTTGAATGCGGAGAAGACCTTCATCCCCAAACAAATAATATACAGGGATCCCTAAACCCCTACCCCTAAGGGTCCAAAGGACCCAATAATTAGGTACTTGGGTTTAGGATAGTAGTTATGTAGCTCAATATTTAGGAGAGTATATGATTATTAGGTCCTCGGACCCTTCGGGTACTTTCAAAGACTGGAAACTGAACCCGTTGCCCCCCAATCAAAGGGTCCTCAGCACCCACGTACTACTATGCCTTGTTGTAGCCACTCTCCCGGCCATATAGGCCGCCGGAAGCTCTTCGGGGTCCCCCCGCCCACCCCTAAACGAAGAGGGTTTAGATTTTATGGGGTTTAGGGTTTAGAGTTTACAATGTATCAATGTAGGGTTTAGGGTTTATAGGGTTTAGGGTTCCACAGATCCCTTCGAAGTAGCCCTGAAAAGCAGCAGCTTAGATCCCCTAAGGGGAGCGCTAGATCCCTTAACAATCTTAAAGGGAACGCTTGAAAGGAGCTTTGTAAACTTAGAGGATCATGGGACTTAGTAACTATGGTTACAAGTAAGGTAACTATACCTAGACTTATAATTGCTTATAGCCACACTTAGGGTACTTATAGCCTTACTTACTACGTCCCATGATCCTCCAAGAATAGATCCCTCAGTTTAAGCCAGCCTGGTCGGCAGGAGGATGCACCGGACCCCTGGAACGCTCCTGCTGCACCTGAGGCTACGTTTCCGGATTCAATGCGAAGAGGTGTGGCTTAGGGCTGTGGGTTTAGGGCTTTGGGTTTAGGCTTTACAGTCAGTCTGCTCCAAAAAGTTGGAAGCCGGATTAAGGACAAATAGTGCTGGGATTCCCTATACTCTATACATTACTCTTAAGGATTGAGGCTACTGGGCTTCCAACTATTGGGCTTCGCCTGTAGTGCCCGGGTTTTACGTAATATTAAAGGTTTTGTTGAGCCCCTTTGTCCACGCCCACCCACCACATACAAGCAATTCTACAGAGTTCTGTCCTTTGCGGGTTCAGGATTTTAGGGTTTAGGGCTTCTGGGACATGATCACTAGACCCAACAGTAACCTAACAATAAAAAGGGTGCCCTTTTTGGTTTAAAGGGGCTTATAAGGGAAGTTGAACCCTAGAAAAGGGAATAAGGGCCTAATTACTCTAGGTCCTACATCAACCGGGTGTGATTTGAAGGGGCCCATGTTACCGAGCTTCACGCGGGTTTGCTGATAAGTTCGTGGGGGGATAATCGAAACCCTTGGACCCTAAACACCTAAACCCGACACCAAAATACCAAAACCCCTAAACCCTCAACCGTATAAGCCCTGAATTAACCCTAACCCCCAAACCGGTCATGTGCTGGTACAGATCAGCATAGGTCACTTCAAGCCTCAGCTGACCTTCGTGCGATCTTAACATGGACAACCTAAGATAATGCAGGAGTTACGGTTTAGGGTTTGCGCCTTCCTTGCTTTCTTTGCGTTGGCTCGTGAGGACTGGGGGCGTATCTACAACTTGCTCCAGCACGCACTTGCACACCCGAACTTATCTCACCAGGCTACTCGCTACATCAGAAATGCAGTTCTTCTCATCTGTCGGTGCGGTGCAACACCTATCCTGAACACAAATGGAAAGACCTTGTCATGTAATACCAACCCTCCAAAGCCAGAAATATCAGCCTAAACTCTAAACCTTCTACTACAATTTGTCTTCTAGGGCCGCCCACGAACTTCGCGATCTCGACCTTAGAGGAGCTGAGCGGTTTGTTTTGCCAAAGTTCAGGCTTGAGGCTCAGAGGGGTTTGGGTTTTTGAGCTTCAGGGTTTGGTGTTTCAGGGTTTAGGGTGCTGCGGCTCAGGGCTCTCAGGGTTCGTTCAGGGTTTAGGGCTTCAGGCTTTAGGCTTTAAAGCTCTATAAGTACACCCGAATCCCCTCATCCGAACGTGCAACCCTTTGAGAAATTTCCAGGGATGAAAATGGGTGTCTGAACAATAATGGGGTTTTGGTGTTTATTAGAGTACAATTGTATTGAGGATTCTCAGGAAAGACTATTTAAGAGAACTCAGGCCCAGACACTCGGCTTAGGGCTTAGGGCATTGGCTGGGGTTCGGGACATATGAGGGGTGTGTTGTCGCAAGTTGTCTCCTGTCATTGTCTACTATGTTGCGGTTTGGGAATGCTGTCCTCATTGTAGAACTTGCGGCGCAACTCCTTCAGTATTGATGCTAATTCGCGGTTTAGATATGAGGCCGCAAGCTCGTATTCCCTCGCAGATCCACAAAACCCGCGCACACAAAGCAACGAACAACAGCAACAGAACCGTTAATAAAACAATGTCTATTATCAGTATACACTATAATACAATCTAATCCCCAAACACCAAACCCCAACACTGGACGTATACTCCGAATCCTGAAGCGCTGAAGAAACGAATAAACCTGATAACCTACCTTTGGTTAGTAGGGAATGGAAGAATGGTAGTAACAGTAGTTATAGTTGTATCCCATTCCTCCATTCCCTACTAACCAAAGGTAAGTAAACTCTAAACCCTAAACCCTAAATCCTAAACCCTAAACCCTAACTAGATTATTCCTACTAATAAACCTAATACAGCCCCACACGTCCTGAAAACCTAACAAATGTCGGGGACGCCCAATTGAGCCCCAAGCTTTCAAGCCGAACCCTTAACTCCTAAGGTATAACCAGTTTAGGTTTTAGGGCTTAGGGTTTAGGGTTTAGGGTGGAGGTTTTAGGGTTTAGTGTTTAGGGTTCAGGTTTAAGCGCAAGCCTACAAGCTCAGCTGGGCCAAGCAGCGAAGTAGTCCTTCTCAAACTCCCCCGAAAGCGCCGCCTCTGCTTAAGGCTTTATCAAGCTTAGTTCTGGGGGTGCAACTTAGGGTTTGGGGTTTAGGGTTTAGTGTAGTTCTGGGGTTACGACTTAGGTTTGTCAGGCTTTGTTTATGGGCGGTTGTTGAGGGTTTGGGGTCTATCAAGCTTTAGATGCAGAGCTGGTGGAGTTTCTGATGGGCCGGGGGTGTTCTGCGGTTCAGGCAGAAGCTATAACATTGCTAAGGTTTTCTCGTCATTGAAAAATTTGTCTGCCTACAAATCCCCAAGACTTTCCTCATTTTGTGGAGCAGACTTGGCGTAACCCTGAACCCTAAACCCTAAAACAAAACTGCACAACACCCCACCAGGACGGAAACTCTCAGGCAGCCCCCTGTGCGCAAGCAGCGCCGCACAGGAAGTCAGCGACTGGGGCCAGGAAGGTTTAAGGTTTAAGGTTTAGGGTTAAGGGTTTTAGGTCTAGGGTTTAGAGTTTAGGATTTGAGGTTTAGGGTTTAAGGTTTAGGGTTAAGGGCTGAGGCTTTAAGGTTTAGGGTTTCAGGCTTAGGGTTAAGGGTTTATAGTTTAGGGTTTAAGTTTTAGGGTGTATGGTTTAGGGTTAAGGGTTAAGGCTTTAAGGTTTAGGGCTTAAGGTTTGGAGTTTTAAGGTTTAGGCTTAAGGGTTTAAGGTTTGGGGTTTAAGGTTAAGGGTTAAGGCTTTACGGTTTAGGGTTTAAGGTTTAGGGTTTTAAGGTCAAGGGTTTAAGGTTTAGGGTTTAAGGTTTAGGGTTAAGGGTTTAAGGTTTAGGGTTTATAGGGCATGTATGGAAACAACAATACCAAGGGGGTCCATATAAACAACAATTATGGAACTAGGTCCCCAAAACCGCGATCAGGATAGTCTTTTGGGCCCTAATCCCGCAATGGTAGTATGTATGGACCCTGCGGGATAGCACCCGAAAATCAAACAAACATTAGACACAAACACACACACACACACACTCGCAGAGACCAAACCAAAACAACACAACCAAACAAACAACCACTGGCAAACGAGTCACCCTGCTTATATTATGAGTGTTGGCTTGATGCCTGCGTTACTCGTTGTTGGTGGTGATTGGGTTGGCTGTGTGATAGGTGCTGGCTCTTATCTGCCAATAGTGTTGCTGTCCTGCGCTACGAAATAAACAGTGTATAACCTTAAGTTAACAGGCTTGTAGAACCTTAAACCGTTTATCAGAGACCTGCAAAGTGGGCAGACCTTCGCTACTGCACCCATACAGTAACAGTGTAACAGTCTATTATAATAGGGCTACCATTATTAACGTCCATATATATCTCTATTGAAAATAAATACCCTAAACCCCTAAACCCCCCGAACCCCCTAAACCCTAAAACCTAAACCCCGGTACCCAAAGTAGACCTTACTTACGACCAGTAAGGGCCTTATAGATCTATAAGTACAAAAAATAGTATTCTCCTGTTACTGATTAGGGGCAGTACCCAAGGTAGACCTTACGACACCCCAAGTCGCCTGCCACCCGGGCTCGGTTAGACTCCCGACGAGCTCTGGAATCGCCTGCCATGTGGGGCAGACTCTTCGGGGTTTCTTTAAGGATCCTTTAAAGGATCCTTTAAGGGTTCCTTTTAGGGTTCCTGTAAGGGTTCCTTTTAAGGGATCCATGTAAGGGGCAGACTCTTCGGGGTTCCTGTAAGGGCTCCTGTTTAGGCTTCCCTTTAAGGGATCCATGTCATGTAGGGGGGAGACGCTTTAGGGTTCCATTTAGGCTTCCTTTTAAGGGAACCATGTAGGGGAGAGAGTCTTCAGGGCTCCTGTTAGGGTTGCTTCAAAGGCTCCTTTAAGGGTTGCTGTAAGATTATTTTCGGTTTAGGGTTTAGGGTTTAGGGGTGTTTGCCACTAGAGTCTTAGAGCAAACTTAAATGGACGGGGACAGAATAGATAATGGGCACTTGACACCACTGTTATCGGAGCGCAGCGAGACCAAACCCGACAATCCGTGCACCTCACATCCTGTAATCGCGCCTGTACTATTCGAGGTTCATTGGTGGGGCTTAAACGTACTGCAAATACGCGGAGCTATCAGTGATTGTCAACATCGCTTTTAAATTTCTGCTACCTCATCAACAGCCATCCTACTGACGAAGTCACCAGATCTTCTAGTTCCACCATTGATATTCCTTTTGTAGGGTTCAGTGCTTTATTTAAGAGGTTAGAGAAGGTTCCTGAGGATCCTGGGGGGGCGTGCAGTGGCAGGCAGGTCGCTGGCAGCGTGCTGCGCCAATTGCACATCATCCTGTTGTCGCCTACATATCAAGATCCGAAAACGGCGACGGTTGCGAGCCCTCAACAATTAAATTGTTGGGTCCTTTGGGCCCTTGGGGGGAGGAGCAAGGATCTTTCATTTGAAAGCCGGCTCCGCCTCCATGTCTGGCATGGAGCTTTCGCAGGTCTTCTCGGTCCAACTTTGACTTTTTGGCCACAGCACCCCTAAACCCGAAACCCTAAACCCCTAAACCCTAAATCGCTAAACCCTAAACCCCTAACCCGTTGCCGGTTGCCAAGTCCCTGATCTCGGCACCGATCTGCCGCAGGCGCAGGTTGAAGTACTGAAAATCCCGTGCACAATCGTTGTTGCCCACGCTGTTGCAGCAGCTGGTGTCGAGCTAAATAGAAGGCGATACACGAAGGTCTCGAAGGCTCGGAGTACAAAGCTACGGTTTCCAATGTTTTCGCGTGCTACAAATGGTCTGCGTTGACAGCGGGTTCTTCTTCTCCACCTCACCAGCAACACACTCGCACTGCCTTCCCACTGCACTCAATGCAGTACCAACCGTATCGAATATAAAGATCCCTTATGGGAGCCCTCAAAGGAACCGCTCAACTCCACAATTACCTGAGCTGCCTTCGACTCATCGACATCCACGGCAGGCAATGGTGTGGCCACCTGACATCCCAAAAATCTGGGCTGTGCGGAATCAGTGAACATCGGGGTCTTCTATTGAAGATGGAGGTCCCGGGATTCTGTGGGTGATGATCACGAAGTGGAAGAACGATTGTGGGGAATAAAACCTGCCTCTTACATATGACCCATCTTCGGTGACGGCTCTACAGCCTTCCATAGCTACTTTGAACAAACTGTGCTTCAAGGCACGAGTTTATACTATATGGGTGGTTGTCAAAATTAGGGTCCCGTTCTGGGTCCCTACTATAATACGGCACCTATTATTTAGGGTACCCAAAAAGGGACCCTAATTTTGACAACTGCCCATATGCGTACATGGAGCCTTCAGGTTTGAAACAAGGACCTGCCTGAGGATCAAACCTACTGTTCTAGGGCTTCGGCCTCATAATTATTAATTTTTAATTAAGCGTTTAGGGTTTAGGGTTTAGGGGTTTAGGGTTTAGGGTTTAGGGTTGTGACAAGGGTTTAGGGTTAGGTTTTGGTCATAGATCATCGTGAGCACTGGTAGCCTATCATACGGAAAAGTCAACTATGAACCTGCGATCGACAAATCGTCGCCAGTCGAGGTAGCAGAGATCCTGAGTGGTGACCCCGGAGCGCCAAAAGAGCTCCTCGGATGGTTCCCTCGGGAAAAACTGCTCCTGAGGTATACGCTCGAAGCACTGTCCGAGCCTTGGTGCGAGAGCGACGCTCTCGTCGGTGCCACGCAGCTTCCCTCGCGGGCGGCGTGGTAGAAGGCGATGAAGATCAAAAACCCAATAAAGGGCGTAGTGTACATCCACACCAGAATATGGTGAAGGCAGCCTTCGAAAAGGGCCTGAAGTGCGCCACTTGCCTCCCAAGGGTACAGCAATGGCGTTGTAGGGCTATCCAAGCCCACCAAAAACGGTTCCAGCCTGCGCAGAGGGGAAATCAGCAAACGACCTCCTGACGGTACAGTCGAGTGCCTGTTGGGAAGCCGGCTCGCTGCCAGCGAATCGTTGCGGGCCTTCAGGCCGCGCAGGGTCAATGGCCGTCCAGGTCGGATCCCTGAGGAAAACTACGACCAAGTTCGGGCCAGACGCCTCCTTTCAAGGGTTTATAGTTTAGGGTTTAGGGGGTTTAGGGTTTTAGGGTTTTAGGGGTTTAGGGGTTTAGGGTTTAGGGTTTAGGGTTTAGGGGCATTCCTTAGTTAAAAGATTTGGGAGTCTCTGGGTTGCATTTTCGGAGTTTCGCTTCCTCCCATTCATAGGGGTCCGGTAGAGGTGCTACAGAAGTTCAAGCTAACCCTAAACCCTAAACCACACAGTCTACCCCTCAACCCGGAAAGTTGCCCACAATGCGAAGTTGTGGCAAAAGGAAGCGATTCAATAATCATCATTCGTAGCGTTTGTGTCAAGAGCTAAACATCTTTCACTCTAGGATCCGTGTCATGAAGATAGGCACTTGTAGTGGGCCTCGAACCTTGACACAACTCTCCGAAAACAGAAAGCCCTACACTGCACCTGAAAGCCTTCACGAGCCCTCATAGAATCTTTACAGCACCTCAGTAAAACCTTGACAAGGACTAAGATTCCAGCGCCGTAACAACCTAAACATCCTTGCATGGCAGCCAAACCTCACACCCTGTACTCAAAACCCTAAACCCTAAACCCCCAACTGTAAGACCCTTGTAAGACTCCTCGAGAACCCTTCTAACCCCCTCAATGAACTCTGCAAGGAACCCCTTCGGGAAACCTTCACGGAACCCTAAACCCTGAAACCTTTTACTCTGTAATATACGCCCTGAACCCTTAAACCCTTAAACCCCAAAGCAAAGCATTAACCCCCTAAACCCCCACCGCTACCCAAACACCCTAAACCCCTGAACCCTTCAACCCTGAAAACCCCAAACCCCTAAACTCTTAAAACCTTCAACCCTAAACCCCCAAACCACTAAACCCGAAACACAAAACCCTAAACCTCTAAACCCCTAAGCCTTTAAACCCCTGAACCCCTACACCCGAAACCCTAGACCCTGGCCTCTTCTTTCTTGGCTGCCTTCTTGGGCTTGCTTTCGCTGGCTTTCGGAGCTGGCCGCTTCTGTGTTGCCTTCACACCGCGGAACGCTTCGGGAAGAGGGTTTTAGGGTTTAGGGGTTAAGGGTTCAGGGAATAGGATATTCACAGGGCAAACATGGGCCAGGGTTCAGGTTTGAGGGTGGGGGCCCTGACTTAACAAGGCTTTACAGCAGTTTGTAGTGGTTTTATGGGGGTCCTTGCAAGGTGTTTTATGGTGCCAAAGGGGCCGCAACAATGAGAATACGGTGTCGCAGGGTTTTCATACATTGCTTATTCTTGGCTTCTTGTGGCTCATAAGGGCCTCAGTAATTGAACTAGGGGTTTGTGGCGGATCAAGGCCTACTAAATGAAAGCGCGACATCTTGTCTGAGCCCTAAACCATAAATCGCAAGTTATCACATAACCCTAAATACGCTGAGCCCTACCTAAAGATCATACTCTAATATACCCTAAAATAGTAGGATCCTTACTATAAGGACCCCAAAATAAGGTACCCCTAATTTTCGGAAACTCTCATATAGGTAGCTACCAATCGGGGCTGATCTCCGACATCTCGATCTTTCAGGGGTTATATAGGGTTTCGGGTTGGCTATTAGTCACAGGCTGTCAAAATTAGGGTCCCTTAGTTTTCTTTGTTGCATCAATTAATTTAACCTAAAACGGTTTTTATTTGCCTTCAGTCGACAGGTCGCGGCCTCAGACACAACGTGCAGCAAAAAAAATAGGGTCCCTTTTTGGGTACCCTAAGCCGTATTATAATTTGGGTACCCTAAGCCGTATTATAATAGGGACCCAAAAGGGACCATAATTTTGACAACTACCCAGATGGGGGATACTTACCCAAACCGTTATTCCGACACCCTACTTTCTACTATGTAGAACCCTTTGGGCGTACAGGGCTTCATACGGGGTTATCGGTTCAAGGGTCTGGGGTAGTATAGGGTAGTATAAACTTGGCTGACTTCTGAACCCCTCCTAAAAGTTAGACTTTTTGCCTCCTTATTATAGTTTAAACAAACTATAATGGAAACCCAAATAGTTAAAGTCTTAAGAGCCAACCAGAAGAACGCCAAGTAAACACTGAGTCATCTACATATTTACCTAGACCCGAAGCTCTGGTGCCTTTTTCTTTGGACAACATATGGGTGGTTGTCAAAATTATGGTCCCTTTTTTGGTCCCTATTATAGTACGGCACCTATTATTAAGGGTACCCAAAAAGGGACCATAATTTTGACAACCACCCATATTTGGTTGCAAAGATCGGTTAATTTTTTCACAAACTCAAGAAACCGAGAAAAGTTGTTACAGTTCAGGTTTAGTATTTGAGGAGGGGATATACGAACCTTCATGTTGTTGCTCAGGGTAGTTTGGGAATAGTTGCCTAAACAAGCCATACCCCAACAACGGAAAACGAACAAAGCAAGGTCGCCAGGGAAAGTTATAGGCCTGTGGAATATAATTTGGAGTTTAGGAACTAAGTTTCAGGGTTCAGGGTTGTAAAGAGGTTAGGGTTTGCACTTTCTAAGGTTTAGGCTTCAAGGTGCGGGCTCCAAGCTTAGAGCTTTAAAAACTTCAGGGTTTGGACCATCAACCTGTTCCGGACGCCTACTTGAAAAAAACGAAGGTTTAATACAGCCCCCGATGGTGTTCCGGAGCGTCCTTCACATGTTCTCCACAACACACCTTTTTGAGGGTTCCTTTAAAGAGATCCTCCAAGGGTTCTATAATGTACTGGCCTTAACATGTGAGTTTTCAAAAATAGGGGACCCTAACATAGTACACTAAATAGTAGGATCCTTATTATAAGGACCCCGAATTAAGGTACCCCTATTTTCGGAAACTCCCTAATATCCCTAAACACTAAACCCTAAACCCTGCTCCGCATATGCCAAAGTGAGCTCGAGGAAATTCCCGAAGCAACGAGAACTTGAGGAAGTCAAGGGTTTCAGGGTTTACGTATATTAAGGTTTAGGGTTTAGGGATCCCGAAATAGGAGCCCTCATATAGATCACCCATATACACCCATATATCCCCTAAGCCCGTAAGCCCCCAAACCCTATTCCACATATTAAGGCCCGTACATCGTAGAACCCTTGCAGCAACATTTTAGAGGCAGCCCTTAAACGAACCCCTTAGCTCTATAAAGGAACCCCTTTAAAGAGATCCCTTTGAAAGGAACCCTTTAAGGATTCCTTTAAGAGGAACCCTTCAAGGAGTCCCTGTAAAGGAATTCTTTTAACACCCATCTATCAGGGGATCCTTTAAGGGTTCCTTTAAGGGTTCCTATAAGGGATCTATAGGGTTTAGGGTTTAGGGTTTGGGAGTTTCCGAAAATAGGGGGTACCTTATTTTGGGGGTCCTTGTAATAGGGACCCTACTATTTAGGGGTACTATATTAGGATCCCCTATTTTCGGAAACTCCCATCTATCAGACCCTGCCTTGGCTTTGGCCTTGGCTTTGGACTTCGGCGGCATGGCCACGCCGATTGCCTTTAAAGAAAACAAGGGGGGGGGCTGTCAAAGGGTTCCTTTAAGGGCTCGATAAGGGTTCCTTTCAGGGATCTAGGGTATAGGGTTTATAGCGTTTAGGGCTTATAGGGTTTAGGGTTAGGGGGTTAGTAGAAAGGTACTCTAAGGGCTCTATATAGGGGTACTCTAGAAGGATTATAAGGGTGCTGTATGCTCAAAAATATAGGGTTTACGGGTTCGGGGTATAAGGGTTCAGTGTTTGGGATCTTTGGTGGGGATCTTTGGCTTATGAAGAGGTTCTACAGAGGTTTGATCAATAAAGGTTTTCGGGTTGCGGACAGTGTAAGGGCTTTCAGAACAGTTTATAGGGTTTTACGGTCCATGTGGGTTTTGCTGGGGTGTATAGAGTCTTTCGAGGTTTTATAGGGTTCAGTATAGGGCCGGAATGATTAAGAGTGGGGTTTTGGGGCAAATCGTAGTATGACCATGTGTGGATAAATATTGCAAGTGCAGCAGACATCTTCATCACCCGTGATTTTGTAGTTCGGCCTGATCAGGGCTTCTGGCTTGTTGTTTGGGTGAGCGAGGACAGACCAGTGTCCTTTCAAGCCATTGATGCAGACGTGAGAGTCATGCATCGTCCGCTCTCCATACATCACCGGGCGGAGACAAAGCCCCACACAGCGGAAGCCATGGGAGTTGTCCTCCCAGCGGGAACAGCTGTGGCCGCGCTCCGGAAGGTGGGGGAGCGGACCGGACGGATTTTTGCCGCTCGAGCCAACTCGGGTGGTCGGCCGGCGTGATGCAAAACAGGCCGGAGTATGGCCACCACGACGAGCGGCGGATCGTGCGCGGCCGGAAACTGGTTGCACACGCGTGTCCTCCAACCTTCGTGGTAGGACCACGGACCTTGTTGAATTTGATGTCGGCTATCTGCAGGTTTCCAGCCTTTTCCTGGCCCCTACACCCGAAATCCTGAACCCTATGTCGCTCCTTTCGAGTCGCGTGCGCGTAATTCACGAGTAGAGCTGATCTGGTTGCATCTTGAGGTTTCGGGTTCAGCGTTCTCAAAAACCCAACCCTTAGACACGATCCACCATCTACAGGTGGTTCATCGCTGTGGCTCCAATCATCTTATTGCTTAAAGGGTTGTGCCCTGTAGGCAACGGTTCATAAATCATAAACTACTATTTTGCAGGCCTCGGGGTTGCAAGAATGATAGTGGGAAGTGTATGGTCGCATCGAATTTAGAATGTAACTAATTACTAGGTCCTGGGCACATGCAGCGTCGGGGATAGGATGCCTGATGCCCTACACCCTCGAGGGCGAAGACTCCGTCAGCCTGTGATTAAGGGACATTCGTTATTTTTTGGATTTTCTGCACGGTTCAGGGCCTAACAGAGAGGGATACTCCGTAAGTGATGTAAAGCTGCTAAACCCCTACAGCCCCAAGGCCGTACAACCCTATGACACCTAAACACTGAAGTGCTAGCTTCGAAACATGTAACTAGTATAGGTTGTCCGTTTGAATCATTGAAGCCTTTGATCAATTCTCGCAAAATCATCTTCGACCCAATAAGGCAACATGTAAAAAATGTCCCAATGCCTTACCCCAAGGGTCCAAAGGACCCTATAATTGGGTACTCGGTTTTAGGATAGTAGTTATGTAGGTTAGGATGTTGGAGAGTATATGATTATTGGGTACTTGGAGCCTTGGGGTTATCTAGTAAGTAAGTAATCTCCACTGAGGGATTTGAGACTCTCGGGGAAGGAGTGCGAGGTCCTTGGGTTTTCGCAACCGGCTTTACTGGGTTCAGGTTTAGGATTAGAATTGCGGAGGTTTCGGGTGTATCCTTTGGAATACATCCGACAAGAACCTCAAAGCTGCACACTACTCTGCATACAGGTTGAGATGACTGAGCCATAGCAGTAATTCCGAGCCTACACCCTCATCCTAATCCGAAGCCCTTAACTCTAAGCCCTACACCCTGAACTCTAAGCCCTAACCCCAACCTCTAAACTCTCAACTCTGATCCCGAACTCTACTAGCCCTAGACGACATGCATACCTTTGAATCCAAAAATCCTACCGTTTCAAGGGTTCTACCTTATGATGTACGGGCCATAACCTACTATTGAGTAGGGTGTAGGGCTGCAGGCAAGTCCTATACAAGAACCCTAGGGTTTAGGGTTTAGAGCTAAGGATTACGTACCTAAGACTTGGGAGATTCGGGTACCTGGACTTAGGTTGTTAATCCGGTGGGTGTATTTAGAGGATCATGGGACTTAGTAACTAGGGTTATAATAATTAAGGTAACTACACTTATAACCCCACTTAGGGTACTTATAACCTTACTTACTAAGTCCCATGATCCTCCAAGTACATGATCATAACTGACTTGGACCCTTACTGTTAAACCACGTTTTCACAACCATGTAATGTAAATGCCCTACAAAAGCCAGTTAACACCTTACTTGGCCCCGAAGGGAACGATAAGATCCTAAACTCCTAAACCCAGGAAAGCTCAACTTTATACACCCAAGGCACCAACTCTCATTGTCTTTGCTCTGAGAACACCGCAGCTGTCGCCGCAAAGCAGCGCACGTCCGCGCCTCAGAAGGTCCGGAACGACCACCATAACCCCCAAAGCCCAGCCATATCTACCTACACACACATCTACATGTATATATATATATACAGAAAGCGTCACACTGCAGGCCCGAGTTTTTGATGCCTACAGTTACTTAACTATTTGTATTAAAAATATTTAAAATATTAAGAATATTTAAAATAATAAAAATTAAATAATTTGAATGTTTTTAATATTTTAAATCGGGGGATTCCCGATATTAAAAATGTT
>BGNK01007350.1:4507-17900 GCA_003297005.1 Symbiodinium sp. clade A Y106
TGCAGCCTTGTGCCACAGCCGAGGAGTTCTCTTCGCGTGTGAAAACCCGCATAGATCCTGGTTCTGGAACACATCCTTCTTTCAAGGCATCGCGCATCTTTGCCCTTTCAGGGTCACTTCTGATCACTGTGCCTTTGGTGGCCATCGCCCCAAGCGTACAACAATTGCGTCCTCCCTGGACTGTTTTTCTGGCTTGAGCAAAAGCTGCCCTGGTGAGTCTCAGACTCACACACACCTGCCGTGGGGTGTGTCCACAGAGGGTTTCGCTACCAAGGCTGAAACCGCGTACCCCCCACCCCTTGCTGCTGAAATCGCCACAGCCATTGCACGTCACCTTGTGTCTTGCGACTGGCGGCCACCTGGTGCCTTGCCTCAGCCCTCAAACTTGCTTGCCGCGTGCCGTGCCATGGCCAATGATCAGCCTAAAGCCTCTAAGTTCCCCGCTCTCGTGCCAGAACATTGTGCAGTCATCCTGGTCAGAGCCCCAGGCCAGTCCTTGGCAAATCTTCCGTGTGCACCCATGGCGCGCCTCAAGGCGCCCTGGCCCATTCCGGCGGAATGCTCTTGCACCATCAGCTCCATTCCTGCGGATGCTCAGCTGCTCCGAACAACTCCACTATCGGTTAACAGGGGTACTACTCCCCATGCCATGGAACCCCGCTTTGAGGATGCCCAAGTCGTTGAGTTGGCCTGGGGCGTCCCACACAGCCCGGAGGCTTTCGTGGCAGCCGCAGTGAAAGCAGGACACCCTAAGACCCTAAAGCCCCCTCTTCCCGAACCCCTTCAACGGGCAGTAAACCTAAATAAACAGTTGGGGGCAAAGGGATTGGAAGACTTTAGAAACAAATGGTTCGAGAAATGGGAGGCACGTGCGAAGCAACTTGAACCTGATGAATCAGAGCTCAAAAGTTGTATGCCTGAGCACCTTCGCGATATACTGAAGCCCAAACGACTGTTGCTTTGGAAAGAAATGTTATCGGACATCGGGTACAAGGACATGGGTGTCTTCGATGAAGTAGTGGAAGGGACCAACCTCCTAGGCCAAGTTCCCCTTACAGGGCTATACCCTCAAACCTTTAAGCCAGCTAAAGCTTCACCCGAGGAAGTCATCAAGAACGCTGCTGCNTAGGCCAAGTTCCCCTTACAGGGCTATACCCTCAAACCTTTAAGCCAGCTAAAGCTTCACCCGAGGAAGTCATCAAGAACGCTGCTGCCACCAGGTCAGCCATTCTTGGAGCTGTGCGTACGCAGGGTGACGTTGATGCCGAGGTTAGAAGGAAATCCTTGGAAGAGATTGAATCGGGTTGGTTGCATGGGCCTTTCCAACCTAATGACCTAGAGCACGACGCTTTGATTAGCCGCAGATTTGGGTTGCAACAGGGCACGGGGGATGACACCAAAGTGAGATTAATTGATGACATGTCAGCGAGCTTGGTGAACAGTGCAGTGCAGGTGTGTGAGTCGCCGCAGCCTCACACCATTGATGTGTTGGGCTGTCTTTTACTTGAATGGCTTGACAAATTCCCTAGGGAAAAATTCCTAGGCCGAAGCTACGACCTGAAGGCTGCATACCGACAACTAGGCCTCAGTGAAGAAGCTTTGCGGCACGCTTATATCACCTTCTACGATTGCGGCGATGGCAAGGGCCGATAGGTGTCCAAGAACGCGCTACCGTTTGGGGCAGTTCGGTCGGTTCATAGTTTCCTTAGGGTTTCACACTCGCTTTGGGAACTAGGCTGTAGTTTGGGTTTACTTTGGACATGTTACTTTGA
Source organism: Symbiodinium sp. clade A Y106 (assembly GCA_003297005.1). Classification (NCBI taxonomy): domain Eukaryota; class Dinophyceae; order Suessiales; family Symbiodiniaceae; genus Symbiodinium; species Symbiodinium sp. clade A. The sequence continues at coordinate 6,280 of BGNK01007350.1, forward strand.
TGATTTCCCTACAGTCACCCCCGGGAGCTCGGCGCAGAGCACCGCATCAACAGTCATCCGTCTATTCGACTTGTTGGGATGGCGCTATGCTGATGAGGGAAAGAAGGCCGCATGCTTCAGCCCCACCTTCTCGTGCTTAGGAGTATCCTTCAACTTGGTGTCTTTCACCAGCGGCCGCGTTGAGGTGCTGAATACTTCCTCGAGGACCGCTGAGCTACTGCGTTCCATTGATGAAGCTACGGCTGCAGGTAGTCTTGACACCAAGGCGTCACGGAGCATGCGTGGGAGGCTTCAGTTTGCTAATGGGCAGATTTTCGGCAGATCAAGTCGCCTGTGTCTGAAGGCCATAGATAGTCACATAGCTTCTGGGTCAAGTGATCTAAGCTCCGACACTTGCAATGCGCTGAAGACTTACAGGCAAATCCTGAACCATGGAAGGCCTAGGGTGCTCGGGCACCCGTCAAGTGAGTCACTGTACCTGTTCACAGACGCAGCATACGACGAAGGTAGATGCGGCATCGGCGGCATCTTGTATGGCAGCAACAAAGAGCCAATCGCTTTCTTTTCTTACACGCTCAGTAACTGTCAAGCCCATGCCTTGGGTTCTGACACTAAGAAGACTGTAATTTTCGAAGCCGAACTTATAGCATTTGTTGCAGCCATAATNGAGCCAATCGCTTTCTTTTCTTACACGCTCAGTAACTGTCAAGCCCATGCCTTGGGTTCTGACACTAAGAAGACTGTAATTTTCGAAGCCGAACTTATAGCATTTGTTGCAGCCATAATATTGTGGCGCGACCGCATAGTAAACAGGTCTCTTGTAGCTTTTGTGGACAACAACAGCGTACGCGACGTATGCATATCCGGGAAAGCTAGGAACGCAATGGGCCACCAGCTGGTCACGCTCCTCTTGGCAGTAGAAGACCTGGCCGGGCTGAACACCTGGATAGCTCGAGTGCCCAGCCCTTCGAACCCTTCTGATATTTTATCCCGAGAAGACACAAAAGAAATTTTAAGTGGCCGAAAAAGGATTAAAGCAAGCTCGGTAGAGAAAACTATTAAGGCGTCGCCCCACTTGTGCTGCAAGGCATCCGCCTTGCCACTTTAGTTTGCAGGTGGTCCAGCCTTGGACCTAGCATGTGGGATTTCACCTGTTCTGCCCAACGTCACGTGTGAAAACAAGCGAGCGTGCAGCAACTGCGATGTTCCTTACTTGCAACATTCGGTCTTTACTAATATACGAAACCAAGAACGCCTCTGCAGCCATATTTGCTCAATCAAAAGCGTGAACCGAGAATTAATAGAACTAAGACTTCATCCAATGGCATGCCCTTTGCGGCCTCTGGCCTTTGTTTCCTGGGGTGTCCGGCTACTCCGGTTTCCTCTTGGGTTTGTCATTACCTTCAGGTTCTTGGGTGCCGCTGGGATGAAATGTGTTCTCACTTTGGGGATGATTTCTGCCCTGATACTCTTTTCTTCTTGTGGGATCCGCGTGAACCGGTGTTCAGCCCAATGAGCTATGCACAGGCACTTCGTCGCGTGCGAGTTCTGCTTGGCATGTGCTTTCCAACAGGGTCCGCAATGAGCTACACTTTGCATTCGGCTAAGGCTACCATGTTGTCTTGGTGCGCGGAGGCTTTGCTTCCTAAGCATGTGGCTCAGGTTCAAGGCCATCACGCTGTTGACACACAGCGCAAATATGCCAGGGACGACACCTTCTTGGCGCTGTCAGCTCAGCGTACAGTCATGTATCGCCTACTTGAGGGTTGGTGCCCAGCGGTGCCGATTGCTCGTGGGGCCCAGTGTCCTATGTCAAACGAGCCTTTGCAACTTTGTGCAGTGCTGTCCGAGTCGGTTTGCCATCCACGTTTCCAGTATCACAATCAAAATCATGCCAAGCACGAGCTGCTGCAGCATCTTCAGGTTCCGGAAGCGATCAGTCTTTTCCTTCAGTACCAGATGGCCGCTCGGGGCCGGCTGCTGCGGCATCGGAATCACCTCTCCTGGGGAGTGAAACGCAACCGGGGTCGGCCAAAAGAGGCACTCGGGGTCCCTCGTCGGACTCTTCATCTGAGGCCGCTATGGATGAGGCGGCTGCCTTTGGGATGCCGGATGAGGTTATGTGGGTTCGTTCCGGCAAAGGCGTCTTTCATGCGGCAGTGCGGTCTGAGCACACGTCTGCAGGGGTTCGGGCTGCCTGTGGCACTTTCTTGCTGAATCCCTCTGCTTCCGAGGAACCTCCTCCGATTGCGCGTCTATGTCGTCGGGCCGCATGTGTGCGGTGTCGGCTCTGTTGAAATTTTGCTCGTTTTTTCGTTACAGCAGGTTCTGCTTAAGGGGGTGTTCACCAACCTGGTGTTTCGCGCCTTCGGATATCTTGCAGCTTTGCGCAGTCCCTTGGGACTATTTTTGGATATTGCAGGGTCGCCGATGACCCCAGTTGCGCGGCTTTTGGCCGTTTTGGAGCCATGTGCTCTTGGGCTGCATCTCGCATCTGAAAAGCAGGGTGTTCCTGTGAATCATCGCGCGGCCCTGGCGACCGTTTCGCACTTGGGATCTTGGGACCCAATTAAAAAAAGCCCGCGTTGTTCACATGCGTCATTTCATTCTATGCTTGCGCTCATGTCAGCATTGTTGCATCAGGCATGTTCATACTCGTGCAGCTTTATGTCATTTCGTATCATGCCGGTATGTATGTGTGGCTCCAGTCATGTTGCGTCATTCTAGGCTCTTTTGGCATGAGGCTTTGAGACTCCAGTCTAGACAGATGACAAGTTGTACGCAGTGTTAGTTTTTCTATGTTGGCAATCTTCTTGTGTTAGTTCAGCCTTCGTTTAGGCCAATATGGAGGAAGCATGGGATACTCGCGAGCTTCTGGAAGATGCCACTCTGTCGCGTGAAACGGCAGTAGCGCCGACTGTTGATTTGACCAGTCAGGATGCCCCTAAGGCTATGCATATACTCGCGATGTTGGCGAAGATCATTTTCGGCTTGCCGACTTTTCTTTCAACCTTCGAAAACTTATTTGCCGCGCGTTTGGCGAGGCATGCAAAGCACATCTGAATGATTTGTTTCACTGAGCCAATAGACTGTGTTTTCGGGTATGTCTGAAAACCCTGAACCATTTATCAAAATTTTTGAACCATGTGGTGAGCACTTGTATATTACCGGCAGCTTGGTTCGAATGCTCGGACAAAATTTTGAAAGGGCCCCCTCTAGAGGCTTCTTATCACTTGCTAGCAGCCTCCGGGAGCTAACTTCAAGGCTGGGGCTAGCCCATCGTGCAAGTCGCCCGTGGTGCGACGGATGTCCCAGGCCAGTGGTTCCGACAGTCTTGATACTGAAGGAACTTTGACGATAGTTTGCGAGCGGGTAACCTCTGTCGAGCATCAGCTTCGTGAATTGCAAACTCAAGTGCGCGCCTGTCAGTCACGCTTGAACACTTTGGAGCGCGGGCAGCCGCGTGAAGCCGTGCATCGGCTGGGCTTCCTTCAGTTCCTAGACTGTTGCTGGTCCCGCCCCCACAGCCTTGACAATTATCATGAGTGACTCCGCTGCTTTAGCGCCGATCCTGCCACTTCCGACTTTTCCTTTATCGGGGGCCGGGGAAGCTTCGTCGGAAGATCCGGCAGTGCCGGAGGGTGCTGCAATGCAACCTGAGGTGACCAGGTTCCCTTTTCCACCAGAGGTTTCTGGGCTGAGTTCTTTTCAGGTTCCCGAGTCCCCGGTGCCGAGTGAAGCTGTGCAGCCTGAGGAGGTGGAACAGGAAAGCCCAGGGCCCTGGGACTTGCTGAGAGAGATAAGCGAGGTAGATATGGATTCCTTGAGGGCACCTGACTTCGAACCGCCATCGCCGTCCTATGTGCATTCCTATGATATGGAGAGCTGGGATGGGGCTGGTGGTGAGAGGGCTTGGTATTCCCCTGTGGAGGAGGATCTACCTTGTGTGCCTGACCCAGGGCTCGACTCGACTCACCCGGATGGGTCCAGTATGGGTCCTGAGACCAGTGGCTTGACGGCCGAGGGGCTAGAAGTGCAACTCCAGCAGCAGGCGGCCCTTGCCCTGGTGAAGAGGCGCCGGACCAGCTTGATGTTTCCTTGGGAGAGGCCACTGTCTGCTGTGCATGAAGCGTTTAACCTGCGAACACAACTAGTCCCGCAAGTCGGCCTTCGTGAGACCTTGCAGGTCCCGAGGGATGTGCCGCCCTTGCCGAGTGATGCCTCAGGTGTGTCTTGGAGCGTGGCCTCACGTCTCAGGCGCATCAGGATCCCTGTCAGTGATGATGAGTTGAGAGCTGGTGCCCTCAAAAGGCTTAAGGTGCTGGTACTCCTTGATCCTGAGGGAACGCAGTTGGGCATGAGCCTGTTGCAGAAGACTTTGACCTTGAAGGACGACGACGAGATTCGACAAAGCTTGTCGGATGCCTTCAAAGGAAAAGCAGCGACGACATTGCAGAAGCGCGGGTTGTCGCTGCAGGCCTTTGTGGCTAAGCACTTCGAGATCCACGAGGGTTCACCATGGCGAGTGTCTGAAGATCAGCTTTATGCAACACTGTGTGCCTTACGGGCCGGGGGAGCCAACGCGAGCACTGCCAATCACATGCTTGAAGCTTTGAGATTCTTCGATGGAGTGTGTAAGTTTCTTTTCGTCAGCCTTGACACGATCATCTCCAGCCGGAGCCGTGGGGTTGCAAGGGAACTGTATTTGCAGAAAGGGCCATTGAAGCAAAGGGATCCTCTTAGCTTGTCGCAAGTGCGCGGCCTGGAGGGTCTCATGATGGGCGACATGCCTGATTGGTTGAAGGTGATTGCAGGGTTGATTCTGTTCTGTGTGCACGCCTGCTGCAGATGGTCCGACTCACAACGCCTGAGGAGTTTGCAGGTTGGGGGGGACGGACCGGGAGCCATTCTGTTTGCACAGGCCCTCGGCTCTAAGACTTCTTTGACGGTGGAAGCCAAGACACGCTTTCTGCCTTACACAGCGGTGGCGAAGGGCGTTAGCGACGTGGATTGGGCAGGTGAGTGGCTTGCGGCCAGGGCTCGCGAGAGATTGACGTTCTCAGCTGGGTGTGTGCCAACCTGGCTGGCGAGCCGTTCTTGTTGGGGAAGTGTGCCGATGTCTACAGATGAGGCAGGTGAATTCCTGCTTGAGCTGCTGTGCATGGCGGGAGCAAACCCGTGCCCTGGGGATTCCATTGGCACTCACAGCTGTAAGGCAACCTTGCTCACTTGGACCACATGGTCGCCGATAGTGGCGTTTAGTCCGAAGGAGCAACGGCACTTGGGGCACCACCTTAAGAGGGGGCAGAGCACCTTGACATATAGCCGGGAGTACAGTACTTTGTGACGTTGAGTGGCAAGGTCCTCGCCATGTTTCGGACCATCAGGAGTGGCCGATTTAACCCCGATGAATCCCCGTCCCAAAGAGCTGAGGCCATTGCGGACGGTTATGAACTTAGTCGGACCGAGGGGTCAGGGCGGGGTAGCGCAGAGGGAGGTGAGGCTCCCGGAGGAGTAACAGACCGGCGTTTGGAAGCGCTGGAGCCGGAAGATGGTGATGAATCGGAATCTGCCGAATCCTGCGCCGAGGTGCCCGACGGTGCGCGAAGGCCGCCTGCTGCAGCGAGACTCCCGTTCGATCTTGCAGACGGGCGTGAGTTAAAGATTCATAGACTGTCGGGGATTGTCCACAGGGTTCGCGAGGGCGACACCTTGGTCTGTGGGCGCCTGATTACTGATCGCTATAGGGAGTACAGTGCAGATGATGAGGATGACCCTGAGGTCTGTCAACAGTGCGCTCGAGGGCTCACCTGACTCTGCTTGGGCAAGTTTGAAAAGTCTTACAACTGCTGAAGTTGCATGGCTGTGCTGTTTACATACATGAGCGGGGGATTGCTCCGGGCATGTGTTGTGAGACGAGTTGCTGAAGATATTGATTGTATATCTTCCGTGGCAGCTCCGTGTCNGCATGGCTGTGCTGTTTACATACATGAGCGGGGGATTGCTCCGGGCATGTGTTGTGAGACGAGTTGCTGAAGATATTGATTGTATATCTTCCGTGGCAGCTCCGTGTCTCTGAGGTATGGATGCAACATGTATCGTGTCACTCAAGACAGACTTAGGGAGCTGTGTGATTGCTGTTAAGGATGTGTTAGTGCTACAGCAGTAAGGAGTGTAGGACTGCCAACTCTGACCATCATGGCGTCTGCTACTCTAGATTCGGCTGCGGTGTTCCGTGAGAGGTGCACAAAGTTCGGGCTGGCGCCGGAGCTCTTGCGGAAGATGATTGCGGCTGGGTATGACACTTTCGGTAAAGTGGCCTTTGCAGCAGGGGCCAACCCGATGACCCTAACGGATACGGCTGTTGATGACTGGTTGAGGACCATCGAGGATCCGTTGCCTAGCCCTTTTCAGATTTCCGTCGTGAGGCGTCTGGTGTACGAGAGCCAGAACGTTAGCATCGCAGACCTTAAAGCCAGAGTGGAACCGAGCTCCGAGGTCCAAGCTCGAAAGCTTCCTGTAGCAGAGCGATTGGTGCGTCAGGAAGAACAGGCCAAGAGGCTCTCCGGGCTTCAGTTCACTCCGCACAGCATGCCTGGACACGCTTGTGTAGATGAAGTGGTGAACATGATTGAGAGCAACACTCTTAAGTATATTCCGCTTAACCGCTGGGTAAGCAGAAGCGAAGAGCTGGCATTGCGCAAGTCGGACCCTGCGGTCTCGCTGGACAGCGAGGGCAAGTTGAAGGTAGGAGGGAAAAACCCAGAGTTGACATGCGATACCTCGGGATTGTATGCCCTTAGGCAGGCCTTTCATAGAAGGGCACTCGCTTTTGACCTGGGCCACCTTGCCACCTTCGGTTGCATGGATGCTTGGACGAATGACATCTTCGAGAGAACTCAAAGAACTCCGCCGAAAGGGTATGCCCCCGTCAACATAGGACAGCTGCTGGCCGCCGACAAAGAGCTGTTCGTGCAGGCCGCTCACCGTCTTGAGGGGCAACTCCAGGGGGCTGCTTCGGGTTCTAGGCCTTTAGACCTGGTGATGAAGGAGTTGTGTGTGTCGCCGGAGGTCGTTCAGCATCTTCTGCCGTTAGTTGCGTCGCCGGAGAAGCCGGAGGGGGTGCCTTCAGGAAAGCGGCCTCATGCTCCCGGGGCTCAATCCTCTCAGGAGGGAACTGCGCTTCGAGAGGGAAAGGGCGGCGGCAAGTCCAAAAAGGTCAAGAGGGACAAACTTCAGATTGTGATACCGCCTGGATGCGCCTCTCGTGACAGTCAGAATCGGCCGAATTGTTTTCAGTTTAATTTGGGCAAGTGCGCATTGAAAGTGAGCAAAGGCAGGTGCCCGAAAGGATATCACCAGTGTTGGCGCGTGGGGTGCAACCAGCCTCACCCGTTCACGGAATGCACCACGGGACATCAGTGATGGTGTCCGGAGCCTCAGCCGGGGGCTCCACATGAGAATGAAGCCGGCGCTGATGTACCGAGACATGGAGCTGAAGTTTTTGCTGAGCGTATTTTGCAATCTTGTGCCTTCCCAAGGAAGGAACACATCGAGGAGTTGTTTGACTTGCTTCCTCATGAGTCGCCATCCCGCGGCCTCGGGGCCGAAGCACGAAGTTTTGGGACGGGAGCGTATGCCAAGGGCCCTCTGCAAGGGCTGAGGAAGGAGTGTGGAACTTTTCCTCAGGCCACCAAACTCTTGAATGCAAATGTCTGCTGCTGTTTTCCTGACCACACTTTCACCACGAGTATCTTGTTTTGCAATGCGAAGACTGATATGCATGTTGATTCCAGGAACCACAAGTCAGCGAACGCTGTTATGGGGATTTCTTCTTTTGAGAATGGACAGATCTGGGTGGAGGATGGTTGCGGCCGAGTCCCCAAACAAGTGCAAGGCCGTACTGTTTTCGGCAGTCTCTTGGACGTTGCCCACCATCCCGCCAGGTTCGACGCCTGGAAGCATCCTCACTGTACCGAGGATTGGCAAGGAAGGAGGCTCGTGCTTGTTGCATTTGCCGTAAAATCTTTGTCAAAGGTCTCGGATGCCGAACTCCAGACCCTAACCTCTTTGGGGTTTAGGCCCCCTGCAGACTTACTTAAGGGTGTAGTCCAGGCTGCACAGGAGTCACCTCCTCTTTGTACCAGGCCTCTGTCGGTGCCATGGGTCTTCGAAATCTTCTCAGGTAGGGGTCAACTCTCTAGGGCTTTGTGGTCTGGGGATTTTCGAGTACTGTCAGTGGATGCTGTTTGCAACAGTGCCGATACGCCTACAGCCAAGCTCAATGTCTCTCAGCCTTCCGCTAGACAGATCCTCTGGGACCTTCTGGCAGAATACAGACCGTATGCCGTGCACATTGGGGCGCCCTGCTCCACGGTTCTACCTAGAGACGCAGCGGGTGCCCTCAGATCCAAAAGTCACCCGCTGGGCCTGCCCCTCTTGGATAGCGGTCAATCTTTCACTGTTCGCACAGCCAATGCTACGTACAAATTCTGCTATGAGCTCATCCGGCACTGCCTTCAGCGCAACATCTTGGTCTCTCTGGATAATCCAGCTAACTCGTTCCTATGGCACATCCTTGCGCACTTTGCGCGTGTCGACGGGATGCAATGGCCACTGCCGGGACTTGAAACTGTGTTATTTCATAACTGCTGCCACGGGGGCCCGCGGCCTACTCAGCGCAAGATTGTTGCGACGGTTGGCCTGCTGCGTCCGCTTGCGGCGCATTGCCAAAAGGACCATCCTCATGAGCCTTGGGGCCGACTTGCTGACAAACCCCCAGACCCTTACCCACCTCTACTGGCCAAGAGATGGACAGACTGCTTACTACGTCAGGCCACCGCTGCGGGCATGCATCTGCAACCGCCGCCCGAACTTCATGCAGTTTCCATGGCGGCCATTTCCCGCCAGAGTCGCAAGTTTTTGCCTCTCCTGCCTGAGTTCAAGGAGGTGATATACATGTCCGCGTCGTTCCGACCAGACAAGTCTTGCAAAATTCTGCTTTCGCACGAATCAGCGGGGGGGGAGAAAGGTGCGAGCAAACCTTTGCAAACCTCTGAGGTCCGATCGAGGTCACCGATCAGGGGAAAGCCTCAGCAATCCGGCGAGTGGCATTCTGAACCTGCAACCGTCACCGACGGAACAGCTGCACGTTTAGGTCAGTCTGGTGAAGCTCACCCGGGTTCGAGGTCCCCAGCCGGGGGAAAGCTGCAGCAGTCCGGAGGACCGCTTTCTGAAACTACTAGTTCGATTTCACCAGTCAGGAGAAAGCCGCAGCAATCCAGCGAGAGGCATTCCGAACCTGCAACCCATGTCGGTGAAACCAGTGCACGACCTAGTCAGTTTGGCACAGCTACCGACAGAGCCGCTACACAATCTAGCCAGTCCACCTCGTATGCTGAAGCGCCTGGTCAGCCTGGCACTAGGTCCTCTGCTAGGCCCGCAGGTTCCACCTCTGCCCCTAGGGGATGTGCCGGGAACGTTAACAAGGTAGGGTTCTGGTTCTCGCCAAAAGAACACTTGGAAAGAGCGAAGGGCCTGCGTCATCCGATGGACACTGCCAACCCGGTGGCGGATCAGACTCAGGAAGTGCTAGAGAGATGCATGTCCAGCTCAGCAAGGGAGCTTGAGATGGCGAGGAGGCTGTCCTTGCTGAAGGTGCGATTGTTGGTTCGCAGTTTGGAAAAGGATGAAGCAGAGCTTCATAAGCAGTTTCCGCCTTGGTACGAAAAAGTGGTAGCTTCTAAGAAAATATTAACTTGGAAAAGGCTGCTAGAAGAACAGGGCTATGATGATCTTGGGGTCACAAAATTCATGCTAGAAGGGTGCCCGCTTGTGGGCACTTCCGATTTGCCTGATGCCTTTGATCCCAAAATCGTGCCCGCTAAGATGACCGAGGAAGAGCTGCGGCTAACTAGCCAAGCCCGAAGGAAAGCCATGTCGCATTCTTGCCGAACGATGGAAGCTGAGCACGTGGAACACCTTGAGAAGGCGACAACTGAGGAAGTGGAGCGTGGTTTTCTTGATGGGCCCTTCACGGAAGAGCAGGTGTCTGAAAAGTTGGGCACCACCAGGTGGTCGGCTATCAGGAGATTTGTGCTTGTGCAGGGAGCTGAGTTGAAACTCAGACCGATTGATGATTGTGCAGAGGCTCAGTTGAATGATGCCTACACTTCGACCATTAAGCTTCGCACGATGGACTCGGATTATGTTTCTGCCCTGGCATTGAGGATCACAAAGCTTGAGGCCGAGCGGGCTGCCAGATTGGGGGTTAGTCCCAGGCCCTGGGTTGGGAAAACCTTAGACCTCACTAAGGCCTATAAGCAATTACCCATCCTGCCGGCTCACCGTGATCTCTGCGTCATCTTGGTTACCGATAAGAACAACAAGACCCAGCACTACATAGGAAATGCCCTCGTCTTCGGAGCCACCTCTGCGGTCTTCAGCTTCAACCGTGTGGCCCGAAGCCTATGGTTTTTGATTTCGAAGTTGATGCAAGTTCCGTGCTGTTTCTTCTTCGATGATTATCCTATGTTTTGTTTGGAAAGTGAAGGCGAAGAGGTTGACCGAGTGGTGAGCGATTTCCTGGGGCTGCTGGGTTGGGACCATGCTACCAGTGGCTCCAAGGGCCTCGCCTTCAACAAAGTGTTCACTGTCTTGGGGATGCAGCTTGACCTGAGCCAGCTTGCAAGTCAAACGGTTGTATTGTCGAATAAGCCCGGCCGAACAGACCGAATAGTTCAGAAGCTGCAGGAGGTCGCACAGGCCGGGAGCATCAACAAACACGAAGCCCAAGTCTTGCGTGGGCTGTTGCAGTTTGCTTCGGGCTTCTATGCCGGGCGCGGACTGAAGCAGACTTGCTGCTGGCTTGGGGAGGTGGTGAGAGGAAAGACTTTCACCCCCGAAGAGGTGAGACAGAGATGCACCCAAACCAGGAAGGTGCTAGCCTCCGCTTCGCCGCGCTTCTTACGTGTTGGACCGTCCGAACCCTTGCTTCACTTGTATACCGACGGTTCTTGGGAACGAGGGGTTGCCGGGATAGGTGCAGTCTTACTTGACGTGGCAACAGGTGCGGGACGCGTCTTCCAAGGAGTTGTGGATCCCGTGCTGGTGCAGTCTTGGCTTTCCGCAGTAGGAGAACAGCTAATCTGTGAGATTGAACTGTATGCCTTGGTGGCCATAAGACATTCGCTTGGACTGACCTTTGAGGGGCGGCGCTGCATCTATTGGATCGACAACAATGCAGCCAGGAGTGCAGTCATCAAAGGGCACAGCACTAGCCCGGCCATGCTTGACTTAACCTTCAGGCTTTCGGAGGTTGAAGCTTTGACTCCTTGTGCAAGTTGGATTGAAAGAGTGCCTAGCTTCTCAAACATCGCGGACTACCCTTCCAGGCAGGCGGAACATGAGATCTTGAAGCTTGCAGGGGCAAGTTCGGTTGAACCTTTTCCTCAGGATCGCGAGTTCATTCGTTTCATGCGTGGCAAAGCTTGATGTGATCGAGGGAGTGAAACGGCTTTGCTACTTGAATGGTGGCAGAGCTTCGAACGTTGGGTGTTTGACCCAACCGTGTTCGATGCCGGGTGTTGTGGGGGGGTGGATAAGAGCGGCAGCTGATGCTG
>BGNK01007351.1:0-17170 GCA_003297005.1 Symbiodinium sp. clade A Y106
TCCTTCCAGTCTTATTGATAATCGTTGGGACAATCATGATGGCAATGTCTCAGAAAGCTGGTGCCATGGCGGCACAAGTACGAAAAGGGACGATCCACGCTGTCTTGTGCCAGAACCTTGTAGAGTGCAATGCTGAACGCTTCCCCGGCATTGGCTGCACATTCTCTAGGCATGCAACAGTTCCGCTAGTTCGTGCCAATTCTTGGATGTGTGGCTTTCTTGGTTCACATGATCTCTCGTGGGCTTTCTGAAGCTCATTTTTCCATTTTCTGAAGAGCGTGCCGGACCGCAACCTGCACTTCAACACTTATCAGCTCGGCGAATGAATCTGCCTCGGGCTCAAGGACTTTAACCGCATTCAGGGTTCGCCTTGCTTCCCCTAAGTCCATGGTCCAAGTAGAACGGAGTCGTGCACTTCTTCTTATTATGGCTCTTCACCGTCTCTTCCGCATGGTTCTGTATGAAAAAATTGACCACATGTATAGGTGTCTTGCAGCTTGTGTTCGGTGGGCTGCGACCGACGTGCTTTACGGCTCCTTACCAATGTTCTCCTGGCAAAAGTCGTGGTTCGCCCTGCAGAACATGAACGTCCGAATGGGAATGCAAAGCCATGGCCTCATCATGCACATGACGTCGGAACAGCTGAACCTGGCAATGTAGTGCAGGCTTTTGCCGTGTCGAAGAATTGACATGACGATTCCTGCACAGCTCTGCAACTCTAAGCCGACAACGTACGCCACTTGTCAAGTCTGCGAAAAAGAAGTGTCTCCTTACTTGCCCAGTGAAACATGACACCGACTTGTTTTGCAAAGCAGAGCACGACTTTGAGCGACCCAGATCAGTATTCGAGCAAGCTTGCCAGGACGCAATCTTGATATCAGTCCCGGGACATTCTGCTATGAGTTGTTCCAAGAAGACACTTTACAAACTTTCTCGATTGCGATATCGGCAATGTACATGTTAAGCTCCTTCTGAGCTCAAGGCTCATGTTCTGACTGCCACACAGGCTATATGGCACAGCAATTATCAGCACGACCGGTGTCTGCCAAGTGCAGTCCAGGTTCGCCTTCTTCTCACCTGACAGAATGGCGAAACAGCCGGAGTACGAACAGTCCTCGCAGCTCTGAGTGCGGAGCTCAGTTGGGATAGCTGACCACCACCACTACACCGCCGCGCAGCATCCTCGACAATGTGAAGCGACTGACACCCCGACTTGTCTCGAGACACACAGATGTGCAAATTGTCACAAAGGCTGGACTCGTCTAGTCTCAGGTCTCAGGTAGTTTTCTCGAACTTTTATTCCATCTTGGCAGCAGACCCCTTTGGCACCGGCCATGAGCGGTTGCGGCGTAAGCGGCGATGCCGTTCCAACCGCTGCCAGGCCTAAACCGACGGATGCTTAGAGGCTTAGAGACTCTCAATTCGATGCGCAGAGGTTCGCTGCCAGCTTGTCTGAGGGCTGGTCTCGCATCTGGGCTTCGAGGCATGTCTCCAAGAAGTGCGTCATACTGCTCCTCCCAGCTCCCACATGGACGCAGGTGCTGTGCGCCTATCTAAGGTTTCCTCTCAGCCAGGCAGTCCTGGAATGGATGATTCGAAGCCAACGCCATGCGGTCCAGCCAGTCTGCGTTGACTTTGCTGGCAAAGTTGCCTGGCAGCTCATGGTTACCGAACTGCTTTCCGAAGCTGCCATGGTGCAGTATTCAGCAGTGACAATGTCATGTTCACAGTAGTCTCTTGGGCTGCTGGCATTTGGAAGGAAATATGCATGTTATCAGGTTTGCACAACACTTGGCCTTCCGACTTGATGACCGCCGCCATCCTTTCTAGCACCTGGCCAGTGACACCGAGGTGTTGAAGCCGAACCACAACCACAAGCAGGTGCATTGTGTTGCGATTGTCAGAGCTAGCCCGAGACCATAGCTTCTTGTTCCTTCACTTCATATGGGAACAAACAGCCTTGCAAAACATCATGTAAAGCGGCTTGACTTTGTTTGCGGAACCCGGCCTTCTTCGGGCGCGCCCGCTGCATTTGACGGATGCTTTCTGCATGATGCGCCTGAAGTGCCAGGATGCGGCAGGGGCCACATCACGACTTTGGATAATTCCACCCGTGTTGCCTGCCATCATGTGAATACCCGTGGATAGAGATTCTTCGGCAGAGCGGTATGGCCTTGTAGCGCTCTATTTCATGCCACGTGTCTTGGACCTCGCAAGGCTTTCGGCCATTACGTTTTGACGATCTTCGTTGTTGTTCCAGCGAACGAACAGCCTCTTCTTTGGACCCATTCACGAGCTTGTGGATGATATCCTCCCGGAGGAGCAGATACCTTGGGGCCACAGAGCTTGAAGGTTGGGTCCAGCTCCGCGGAACCGTCTTCAGCCACAGTTTCCGACACAGGCGTGTACTTGATGCTTGGGACTTGGGATCGGGTTCACGGCTCATCTGGCCCGGTCTTGGTTATCCATACCTGGCATACATCTAGTCCTCAAGCCGCAGCTCCATAGGCATGAAACTCTTAAACCTCCATCCGCTTTGAGCTGCCCCTCCGGTTCAGGATATTCGCCATGAACATGAAGCCTTAGTGCCGAAGTCCTGAATCCAACAGCCAACAGGCACAGCACCATGCGGAAGAGGTCCCGCACGGGGAGAAATGGGGAAGTTCTAAGTGCTTCGGCTTGCATGACCACATCACTTGGCAGTGCGATTTTTTATGCAGGTAACTCGTCCCAATCATCACCAGATGGAAAGTCTTGCGCCGTTTTGCAATAGATCTCACGAATCTGCCGGCGCACCTCAGCTAGCGAGATATTCACAGACAAAGCAAGACCGTGGTTTCATGCCCAACAAAACCCGCGTGGCTCACAAGCGAAAACCACATTTGACCCTGGATCGAAGTCCCAACGACGGCGTCAACACGGTTTGCATGAGCCCTTGTGGAGAGAGACCATGTGTCATGCAGCAGACAATTGAGCGTAAGTGCCTTCAGCTCTCGATCAACCTCACGACACTCTCGAGGCATGTCTGAGAAGTCCTCGTGCCTGACAAGAACAAGCTTGCCCCTTACTGCACTGTCCGCTGCTAGGAACAGCAACCTGAAAATGCAGACTTGCAAACCATCCATGTCTCGAGCTAACACCGACTTGGTGAGTGAAGATCGAAACAGCTACCATGTACCAACTCCCACAAGGATCAAACGAACCGTCTCTACATTTCGCACAAGCCGGCTTAGTTTGCTGTCTTTCTTGGAAAGATGTCCTTCCGATGCTTGCGATGTATTAACTGCCTCGGTTTCGGTCAACATTTCAATGGGTCACGTGCTTGTCACAGTGGCACCCTGCCTTAAAGCTAGGCCGCACCCTGGGCAGTTCCGCGCACGAAGTGCCTGACACATTGGGGCTAGCCGCGACAAGCCTAGACAAACTCGTGGTCAAACCCGGGAAGCTCAGAGCAAAGGAGTTCGCGTAGCCTGTTCACTGAACCTGGCGCATCGCCCTGAGTCGTTGCAAACTTCAGGCAGGGACGCCTGGGGTAGGCATCGCTCGCAAATGCGGTGCTCACAGATGGCAGAGAAGAGGAGGCGCACCTTCAAGCAAGTGCGCAGCGATTTAAAGAAGCTAGACATCACTCAGCTATATCAATTGCCTTGCTAGCCGCTGCTGCAGGGCAAGCTCAATGCGCAGCGGGATATCACGACAACAGCTTGCCCAGCCGCAACAACGCCCAGCAATTGTTTCATTTTTGCGTGTGGACACACCCATGCAGACTACATCAGCAACAAGCAGGACAAAGGGCCAACAAGTCTCGCATACCCGATACCACTCGGAGAAAGCCCACTGGCCGGACTCGCCGGAGGGCGGACAGTGAGGACGCCGAACTGAGTTGGACCATCAGCTCCGAAAAAAAACTCTGAATACGTTCTGCAACACGTCGCAATGTCTCAAATGAACGGCCAGCCACAAGACATAGCTTGAAAAATAGCTGCTGCCGCCTCCGGATTGTGGTAGAAATCCACATGACAACGGGCACATTCGCTCATAGCTCTACCTCTCAACAGTTGTACCTTTTTTCTCGTGCACAAGCCAAGGCTAGGCCTAGGGCGGCCTACGCTACAAGGCGTGAGCAAGCAAAGGCCAATAGGCTTCAGTTCTATAGCTGGCAATCCATGAAGTCGAAAATACAGAGCCTGAGCTGATGCCATTACACTCACACATCAAAGGCTTGCTGAAACATGATGCCGTTCTCCCATGCATCTGCAGCTTTCAGTTCCAAGAAACGGCCGTCAACAGTTGAAGCATGTCAAGACACATATACTGCGTGATTGACAGCATTGAAATCTGACTGCACCCCAGCCAGCAGGCCAGCTTCATCCGCGAAAGGTCACGACTCCTCTTCCGTCTTTGCCGCGCCAATCACTTTTTTCTCGGCGAGGCACCGGGGTGTTACAAAGGGCGACCGCACCTATTGAAGTTCTTTATCCGCTGGCACGGTCCGACGCTGGTTAAGTCTGAAGACTGCTGTTGCAGCAACGCGGTCTCAAGCTATAAACAACCGCTTTCACAGATACCATTCCAGAAAACGTTGCCTCACTGCCTAAATCTACGTCTGATGATGCAGAGTCGTGAAAGCTGGCTACACAAAGCAGTCCTCGAGGTCCTCGAGCATCTCAACAGCTTTGAGAACAGGACTGCCTCCTGTCGGGTGCAACAATCTCATCAAAGGAGATACACACACAGACACACATCTCCTCACGGCATCTTGAAGCAAAGCAAACGCGTGTGGCTGGCCAAAAACATGAGGCCGCCTGCAGCAAATGCGCCGGCACCTCATGTCTGCGAAAAATGCTGTCCGGAGCTCCCACTGAACTACAAATTGATGCCCCTCGCACGACTGAAAGCATCAGTATTGGCATGTTTTCAAAAAATTTTCAATGGCAGCTGCCGAAGAACAACCTATGAAAACACGCACCTCCAGTCTTGGGATGCGGTGAAAAGATGCCGTCTTGACAGCATCGGAGCAAGCAAGTCCTGCAAATGCCTGCAAAAACATTTGCAAATCTGAGCAAAGAAACCTTAATTCTTGTCGGTGTTCAAGCTCCAGCAGCGAGCCCCGCAACGGCAGTTCTCAACTTGGGCTGTCCGACACATCGCAGACTTCATCGTCGGCAGCCCTACGAATGCGCTCTGACAGTCAGCCTGCATGCCCAAAAAAAGGGTTTGATTTCTATGCTGTCTCCCATTCTTGGATACCGCATGCAGAAGACGGTCTTGCATATTCTGCTGCCGTTCAAGTTCCAGCGACGGTCTGAGGGCTCAACCACAACCAGGCTCAGCACTTGCGCGGCTCCGCACATCCTGATGCCGTCACACATACACGAAACACGACAGATCCAGTAGAAATTGCCAGCATAACCCATCTTTTCCAACAGCAACTAGTCAAAAGACCACCACTATATGTATGGAACAAAAAACTGACGCCGCGACCTGAAAGCCGGACATGGGAACCTCTTCATTTCTCAAGACACGGCGGAGCTTGCCATGTCGCTGAACCAAACATGGGCGGCGATTTGTCTGCAACACACGTACATGTATGTATGTATGTACGTATGTATGTGATTTGGACCAGCACGATTATTAGGAGACCACCCGGAGACGACAAACAAACACCCAAAATTACAGGGAACTTACTAAAAACCGATAACTAGCGAAAGATTGGCGGGATACTCCCACTCCTGGCTTGGCGGACTTCGATAACTTGGTCAAAATTGCTAGTACCGATGAAAACTTTCGAAAACAAAGATGGTCCACACATGGGCAATGTCGGCTCGGGTGAGCTTCGCACAATGCAACACCAAATGTTGTGGGAATGCTGGGCATGTTCTTTGGTTCAAGCGAAGCAGATGCAGTGAAAACAGTGAAAACAAACAATCGTGTTTTTAGCTGGACACCAAGAAAATGTAAGTCCAATCGAGCAAATCGGCGCAAGCTGCAAGCGAAAACTCGAATTCTAAAATTGGTCTGCTCCGGGTGGGTTCGAATTCCTACAAATGACTTCTAACCCTTCCGGTTTTGTTTGTTCTGCAAACTCCCCTCTTAAGCCACGAAGATGAAAAAAAACAAAGAGGGCTTCAAGAGAACTTCAAGGGGCGAAGTTTCAGAACAAAAATCCAAGAAGTGGGCGAGATGGTAGCCATGCTTTGGTGGAACCCATTGTCGGATTGGATCTGCATACCAGGGCGCGTTGCTGCGAGTGGTTGCTCCAGCCTATTCCGTGAATTTATCTTTCGTTTTAAAGACGCTTGATTTGTTTTGACAACTGCTGTTCCATCTATCATTTCTGTCCGCCAAAGCAGGGCTCTTCTTGAAAACGCGGCAAATCAATGGCAAGCTTTCCATACATAAGAAGAAAGTCATTACAAAAACGCTGAAGAAGTGACAAGAAACAAATCTAAACTAAACAAAATGTTTTTTTGAATCATGTTCCTGTCTGGTTGACTTTTATCTGAACCTCTCGTCGTAACTCTGTGTCGATCACTTCCCGTGCCCAAAGTGCCCAAATGAACCCTTACAGTGCCTGCATACGTTTTCTTTTCTGAACAACGCGAAAATCTTGCCTTGTTGCGGAAAACAGTTTGGACACCATAAAGAGTTGATTTGGACACGATTTGGGCACTTTTGGGACATCATTTGAACTCTCAGTTTTCCGGTCACCGACAACTAACAGTTGAGCAGAGCCAAGCTTGCAGGTGACTGCTCATGTCAAAAAGGGGTATTCCAGCTTAAGGTCGCATTTTGGCACTAAGGTCCGGGGGGGGGTTGGAACCCAGGTTGGAACTTTTCTGTTCTTTTATGAGAGTTCGAACCCAGGTTGAACCCAGGTTCGAACTTTTTTAGCGAGTTGAGTCGAGTTCAACCTGGGTTGAACCTGGGTTCTGGATCCCCTCAGTTTTGGGGGGTCTGCCTCGGGAACGTTCAGTCCAGACCTTTTGGGTGGGCCTGGACAGCACATTCTCGGATCTCGCGGCTCAATACGCCGGAGCAATCCAGACCCGGCACCCAAAGAACAATTCAGACCTCAAGAAATTCCCAACGCTTCGATACACACAGTACTTGTGCGGCTTTCAGGCTCGATGCGGGAAGTCAATGGCACTGATGAGTTTCGGTTCCGGCTGTCTCAAACTGACTCAAACTGTCTTGACGAATGGGGGGCTTCAAGCCCTTGAAAGGCTTCAAGCCCTTGAAAGGCTTCAAGGACTTCGAAGGGTGAAAAATTCGGAGGACGTTTCACAACCAATCAGGAGTGCACCAAAATATGATGATAAGCAATGATGCAAACAATCACAATCACTGATGCAGTCAGCTCCAGAATGCAATCACTCACAGACGGTCTTTTGCTGTAGCATATCGGGCAATCTTGAGCCACGAGTCTTGAGCCTTGAGCCAATGCAGGCAACATGTCGTGCACTGCAATGGGTAAGGCAATGGCTAGGCAATGACCATGCTATCTAACACGGTCCCTTGATTGCGACAATTTTGTCGACAATCACAAATAAGCATAATCAATACAATCATCAATATTTCAGCAGATAAACGTTCAAGAAGAAAATCAATCACTCGTGTTCGAAACAATTCCATACAACTGCAATCGGAATCTACGGATGGGCTCAATCACTTTTGCACGCCAAACCAGCAATGCTTCAAGAGCTGTACAGGCGATCAATCGCAACCATCATCCAGGAATGAAAATCCGTCGGTACGTTGCAATGTTGTTCGCAAAATCTCTTCGCAATGCCAGAAAGGGTTGATCTAGTTCTCAATCCGAGAAGCATGTTTCCAACCACAGTGCAATCCTGCGCAAACAAAATTGTGGCTCCAGTCTCGAACAGCACAAAGTGATGGCAATCTGCAATGCCATGTTGCTCTCCAATCACTCAGAGAAATCTTTTCGCTTCTTTGCAATCTCCGTTGCGGCAGCAATCAGAATGTCCTTTTCATTCTTGCTGAATCGCTGCTGACTGGCAATATTGCTCTCCTCACGCAATGGAGTCTCAGCTCCATCATCTGTCAGCAATGAAAGAGGCGGCACTCCTTGAATGCCCTGCATGCCAATCGGGAAACTGCAATGGCGATGGTAGGCCTCTGTGGGGTTGTAGTTGAAATAACTGCTGCAATGAGTCAGGCTTGCGAAGTCCTCCACGGACAATGGAAGTTCCAACACAATCGCCGTGCGAAGACAGGAAGCTGGGAATGTCCAATAGTGACAGTCATTTTGCGTTGTGTCGCTGTTGACAATTGCGCATCAGCTGAATCCTGTAAATGCACAATTGTGGAAATTGGCATAACCACCATAGCCATCTGGCCTTTTCAATGCCGTCGTCTGATGCAGATGCAATGGCTTGTAAATGACAATCTTCACAAATTCCTTGCATTGCGTCGAAGAAAAGCAATCCTGGAAATACCAATGCGAAAGTTTTCGCAAACAGGAGTCAATGCCATAGCAAGGGTTCAGTTGACCCGATGGGGTCGGAATGGCTGTGGCACCGCCACTCATCAGTCCATCAATAACGCTCGCTGGTAGAGCAATCGCCATGTGGTAAGCCACGATGTCGTTCAATTCCGGTTCAACCAATGGCATAAAGGCAGTAATGGCCACCAATGAACTGAAGATAGACCTCAATCCCAGGTAGCACTCTGACTCTCGATCAATCACCAGCCAAGACATGTCAATCCTGAATCCAGGGACAGCAGACGGTTGAATGGCATCCAATGCCTGGTTAGGCCGGTTAGGCATCAATCCTCGAATCGCATTCCGGGCCACGTTAACCAAATGCAAGAATCCCAATGCAGCTGGGCCGTTGTGCCCAATCAAACCCTCTGGGGTCCTCACTCTGCAATAACGGTTGTGTTGAACCCAGCCCAATGCACATTCAATCGTGGGAATCTCTCCTGCAATTCGGGCTTGAATCTTGCAGACGGCAGTCAATCCAGTTTGGATCACGTCGGCAATCTCATAGGCAACGCCGCAATCCAGATGAATCAATCCTCCTTCCACCGAGGTGAAAACATGGTGGGTCAATACCGACGCAAGCTCCAATAGATTGCCACGCCATTGTGACAATTCCAAATCAGACTGAACATTGCCAATGACGCTCCAGAATAGGCCCATCAAGCCAATGACACTGGCATGAATCGTGGCCGTGCCCCATCTCAATGGATGGTTAGGCTCCCGTCCGCTTCCGCCTTGTTGGTCCAGGAGTCGCAGCGGAACCGCAGCGTGGACTGGTTCCCCAGAATCGCGTCGCCGACCAGCCGAAAAGCCGGTTCCTTATACTTATGATTCAAGATCTGTCCGCTGAGCCCATCCGGCTTAAGAGAACCACGGTCTCCGAGATAGTGGTTTCTCTTGAGCCAATGCGAAGGCCCTCGTGTGGGCCGCCTTGGACAAAAATGAAAAATTTCTTTTCTCTTTTACGCTCACATTTTTGCTTGGAGTCGTTTGGCACTTCTCTTCGCTTGCGAGTCTCTGAGGGTTCTTGATTCCACTGCTAAAGTCCTTGAAGTTCCTTCAGCTCTCGCTTGGAGACTCCTTAGACTCCTTGAAGCCCCCCCCTTCAAGCCCCCTTGAAGCCCCCTTGAAGCCCCCCTTCAAGTCCCTCTTCAAGCCCCCCTTCACCAAGAACTGGTCAACACTCCTGCCCCCACCCCACTCGGGCAATGTGTCAATCCTCACAGGCGCAGGTGCTGCAGCCATGGCAATCACAGGACGGGAATCAATGAGAAGATCTCAATGCACTGTAAAGAGGCTAAAAGCAATCGCAAGCGGGAGCAGAATTTCAGGTGCAGCAATTTCAGTATGTGCACTCCCGATCACATGTACAACAATGCCATGAGACTTTGAAATCTCAGACCAATGGTTCAAAAGGAAAATTGATTTCAAAACAACATCCGACAATCATCAGTCAAATGGTTTGACCAAGCTCGAAACAATGTATGTTCGGCTTCAATCATCGGAGCCTATAATGGTGTGGCCTTGACCCAGGTAGTTCTGCCGATGAGAACATGTTATATTTCAAAAGCATGCAATGTTGCGAGCTTAAACACAATCTCCAATTTCTGAATTCCGCCCTCAAGGACAATCAATTATGAAAATCATGCACATGCTGATCAATCTGCCAATTCTCTTCTCTTCTTGATTTTGGTCTGAATCCAATGACTGAGATCGGCACTGCACCCTTGGTGGCGCAATCAAGAATGCACGAGCAACGGCCTCTCAAACGACCAGATGTGCCAATTCAATCGAGATAATAATGAATGAGGAGAAAGTGAAACAACGTTTGTTTGGTTTTGTGGGATTTTCGACAATCGAGGAAATCCGAGACAGTCGAGTACTCAATATGTCGAAACACTGAGAAACTCAAGACTGAATCGAATCAATGTCAGGGTTCGAAAGAGCAGTTGCCAACAAGCAATCATCCTTTCTTGACGAGGACAGTGATCGATACCTGACAATCATGTCACCAACGAGGAACATCTGAGTGTTCTGAGCGTGACAATCTTGAGTGCAGTAGGGCAAAGAATGCCTTCGTCGAACCTAGTGAAACAACTTCAGCTGTTGTCTCCAAGCAAAGCACTTCAGAACTAAACCAAAACGAGACGAAACGAACGTGCAGTCACTCACCCAACTCAAAAGCACTCCCAACAGCTTCAGCATGCCAGTACATCAGGACATCTAAGATTAAAGGGAAATTTCACATGAATGGGAGCAGTTGACACTGTTCTCAGTTGCAACTTCAATCCTTGAAAAGCGCAAGCAAAAGTGATTGACTTGTTCTGATACAATCTTCTGGCATCCGGAGTTGGAAGAGATGGAGGAAGCTGAACACAACACAAGTATCACCAAAGCCTGCCAGTTGACTGTTGCCCAAGGAAGAATCAAATAGGGATCACGAGAGTGTTACACCAATCATAGCTGCTCAACGCTCTCCGTCGTCGAAATCAGATAGCCGATAGAAAGGTGAAGGCACTTCGACAAGGAAGGCGTCAAAGCTCAAGGCTTTCTCACGAGGTAGACACCTCAAGCGATCAACGGCACTCGAATGAGAGGTCCGAATGCAGCTTGATTGCTTGACCGATCAAGACCTTGTTGCACGCTTGACGGATTTTCAAGCCATTGTTGTCCGCCATATGTGTGACATGCTTTCAAATTGTTTCATGGTATCCCGGCATTCTCATGTTCTCGACGCAGAGGTTAGAAGTATTGGTGTTCAGGTTCCAGTGAGAGCCCAAGAACGCTGAGCTGCGCCCGCGTTTGGCTCAAGAAAAAGACCGAGTGCAACGCGCTCTGTTTTTCACATGGTAGCGGCAGCCTGATGGTGGGTTAAGCCTTGTGAAAACACGCCAAGTCTTTGCGCAAGGATGACACGCACAACATGCGCGGACGAAAAAAAATTGACGCGTAGTCGGATGACACTGACAACATGTGCGGACAAAAACGGACTGTGGAAAAAAAACTCTATCTCTGAGAACTCAGAGGCACGCTTGAGACCAGGGCCGAGCGAAGCACTTTCAAGAGCTTCTCCAAAGAACTTGCCACGCAGTCGAGATTTGAAGTCTGCTTCAAGCTTCTCCGACCCAGAAAGACACCTTTCACGAGCTTCTCCAGCCAAGACTTCACGACAGTTAAGACTGCCACGGTTTTGGCTTCAAAGTTTGGAGTATAGGGAGCTTCTCCAAAGACTTTGCTCTGACGAGATGAGAACAGGCAGAAGAGCCTCAAAAAACGAGAGTTTGGAGACTGTCACGGTTTAGAGTTCAAGCTTCTTGAGCTTCTCTAAAGAATTGCCAAGGCTGTTACGCGTTCGTGAAGAGTTGAACTGTCAGAGCTTCTGAGGAAAGTCCAGGAGCTGTGAAGCGCCATGGCCTCGTCCGAGCAAGGAGAGAGTGCTGCGGGTTCACTACAGCACGTCTGTGCCTGAGAAGATGGACTTCGACTTGTTCGAACCAAGTTCGGGGAGTCCCTCTGCTTAGCGCCTACGATGGCAGCATAGGTGCCAGGGAGTGGAAGTGCGCCGAGGGGTGCACCTGTTCAGCTTCCGGTTCCGCCCACGCCACCGGGTCGCCTGTGGCACCTCCGAGTGTACCTGCTAGTGTTGTGACTTCTGGAGGTTTTTCGAGTTTTGGTGGTAGAGCGGAGAAGTATCTGCCGCCCCTGCCTCTCATCAACCACGGGGAGATGAAGCAAGGAAGAATTCGAGAGCTAGAGGAATTCCACCGTTTTCTGGAAGTGCTGTCAAGTTGGTTAGCCTTGACCGACGACGCGTTTGTGGGAGAACTGCGGCAGTGTTTGTTTGTGCCCAATGAGATCCAGCAAGTGAGTTTGCCCAGCGACACCGCAGGGAGGAGTGCACGGCTGTTTTACCTGCTGCAACAGGCTTTGGCCAAGTGGGACAGAGGACTGGAGATCCTCAGAAGTGTTTCTACTCGCCAGGGCAACGCGGCAGCTGGTTACGAAGGCGTGCGAGAACTGTACCGTCAGTACTCGGTGAACAGCCGCATGGAGGCGGTGTACATCCGAGATGAAATGTTGAAGCTTCACACCAAGACGGGTTCCCTGAANTCCAAGGGAGATAAGAAGCTGGTTCGTTTTCCCGACCTTTGCTTGAACGCCGCCGACCGATCGGCCATTCTGCTGCAAGCCGTGTCAGTGCAAGCAAGAGAGTACTTGGTACTGCATGGAAAGACTGGCAGCTGGAACGAGATGGCTGAGAGCCTTCGCTTCTACGAGGAGCAGCTTCGCATGGTGGAGCTGCCTGGTGGAGGCCTTCGTGGTCTNGAGCCTTCGCTTCTACGAGGAGCAGCTTCGCATGGTGGAGCTGCCTGGTGGAGGCCTTCGTGGTCTCAAGGGCGAGAAAGGGAAAGGCGACGCAAAAGGCAAGAAGGGAAGCAAGAACTATGGAAGTGGTGCTGACAAGTCCAAGGTGGCTTGTTGGTACTGTGGCAAGACAGGGCACTACCAAGAAGAGTGCCGCCAGAGACTTGCAGACGAGAAGAAGAAAGGGAAAGGGCACGGCGNAAGACCGGGCACTACCAAGAAGAGTGCCGTCAGAGACTTGCAGACGAGAAGAAGAAAGGGAAAGGGCACGGCGAGCACAAAGGAAAAGACAAGGGCAAAGGCCAGGGTGCAAAGAACAATAAGAACGACAAGTCTGAGACAAAGGGCAAAGGCGAGCGTGGCAAAGGAAAGGGCAAGAACAAGAAGCAGCAAGCACGCGCTGTGGCTGAGGGTGAAGCGGAGGAAGAGCCTGAAGGTGAGACGGTGATGGCTCTTCAAGCTTCGGGGGGGTTGGTTCCAGTTGGTGCCCGTGGCGGTGTCTTGAGGACAACTCCTGGCCCGACGCCTGAGGTGTCTGCTTTGGCAGCTCACCAAGTGAGACTAGTTGGAATAGAGTCGCAAGATAGTTNGCTAGTGGATAGCGGCGCTACTTCTCATTGCATGTCTGCTTCATGTTTTGAGAAGTATGAAGTTCTTCGCACCTATGATTTTAAGCCCACGCTGTCGAATGCCTCCAACGACATGATTGGAGTGTTGAAGGTTTGTGACGTGCGCGTTCGTTTTGGGAAACAGGTGGTGGTGTTAGAACACTGCTTGATCACCAACTTGGATTTTAACGTGCTTTCCCCTTACGTAGCGTATGTGAAGGGGTGGCACACCCTCCTAACGGGCTCACCCCACATCTACAACAAAAAGAGCAAGAAACGGATCCGTTTGACAGTGAAGGATCGAGCTTGGTATGCGGTTGCGTCTCTGAAGGACGACAGTGAGAAGATGGAGGTTGATGCGCTGAAGCCTCCAGCCACAACCGCGAAACCCCCGCAAGCCCCGGAGACCCATCTGAAGCAGGAAGCCCCAAGAGCAAACAAAGCCAAGAAAGCCCAGAAAGCTCAGGACCGCAGGTTTTTGGAGTCTGTGAAAAGCTTAGAGTATACACCTTTCAAGTTTCTTCTTCGGAGCTTGAGGACGCATGGTGGTAGCGCTGTGCCGGTCTGTGAGGGTGTTGTGTCTGAGCAGTCTGACCGCGTGCATCTTGACCGCTTGGGGAGCGAGAAGTGGAGCAAGGATGCTTCTGAGGCCCATGGGGTCGATGATGAAAGCGGTCCTTGGTTGGCTTGGTGCTTGTTGGCGTTGTGCGTGTTGCTTGCGTTGGTGAGTGAGTGCGTGCAGCGTTNTGTAACTAATGTCGGAACCGACTTCCCCACGGGGACCGCCTTCGTTGATGGAAAGCCGCCCGAAGAGGCGGAGTATTCCCTCGTCTTCCGCGGCGCCTGCGCCCCCCGA
The DNA here is from genome assembly GCA_003297005.1 of Symbiodinium sp. clade A Y106. NCBI lineage: Eukaryota > Dinophyceae > Suessiales > Symbiodiniaceae > Symbiodinium > Symbiodinium sp. clade A. The sequence goes on from BGNK01007351.1 coordinate 14,336, forward strand.
GGACTCCACGAAGGGCTCCCAGGTGGGGGTGATGGGCAATGTGGTGGAGAGTCTTCGAAGGAAGCAAGAGGAAGCTTCTACGAGAAGGCAGCTTTTGATTCTCCGGAGCAAGCTGCAGAAGGAAATTCGGGAATCCGAGGTTTCTCCGAGTGTGGCCGTTTCCTCCGAGGAGAAGCCAGCAGAGGAGCCAACAGAGGAGCTGGCAGAGGAGCCAACAGAGGAGCTGACAGAGGAGCCAACAGAGGAGCCAACAGAGAAGCCAGCAGAGGAGCTAGCAGAGGAGCCAACGAAGGAGCTCGCCAAGAAGGATGGCGAAAGCGACGAGGATGCATGGGGTCGTTGGCGTGGACCGCTGGAGGATGCCCGCTCGAGCTGGCATGGAACAACAGCTCCGATGGAGCCACCGAGGGTCCCTCAGTGGATGCTTTGGGGAGGCAGAAGGTGAGAGATGCAGCCCAGTGGACTGGTCCAACCACGGCTTTGGGGAGGTCGTCGATTTGGTACGATCCCGAGGCCGAGGAGAAGACCGTTGTGCCAGAGGGTGGCGCAAAGAAGAAAAAGAAGAAAAAGGAGGACTGCTCCCGCGAAGGGGGCGGTTGTGGAAGAGGTGCCCGAGACTCCACCTCCAAGCGAGGAGCAGCTTCAAGTGCAACGTATCCAGGAGCTGTTCCAGACTTTTGGCCCGGAGGAGGCCGAGGATCTGCCAGTGGAGGGCGAGATGGAGTCGTCATCGCCTACGGTGGATGTGCTGGCGGTGCCTACAGAGCCGGAGCCGGCGACTATGGGTCCCACCGTTCCGCTCGAGCCTGTTCCAGAGACGGAGGATGCAGGCGGAGAGGCAAAGAAGAAGACAAGGAAAAGAAGAAAGAAGAAGGCATCCCAGGCTTGTGCCGGGGATGTTGTGATGGTGGAAGAGGACCCGGCCGAGGGTGCCGGTGGTTGGAGACCTCGACCTTGGTGGAGGAGATGCTGGTGGTATGGAAACCATCGATGTGGAAAGCGCTGGTCCGGTGGACCAGAAGAAAAAGAAGAAGAAAAAGAAAGGAGCTCGGTCGTGGTACCACAGGTTGACTCCAAAGCGGACCCCGTTGTGGTATCACCGGTTCGTGTGCCGTTCGGGTCAAAAGAAGCGGAGGAAGAAGAAGAAAGGAGTTCGCAAAACAGCTCCTGTGAAGGAGCCTTCAGAAGAAGAGGGGGATCGGGTACCGGAGATGGTGCCGCGGGTGCCGGAGATGGTGCCGCGGGTACCGGAGATGGTGCCGCGGGTGCCGGAGATGGTGCCGATTACCCCCGCTCCTTTTCCGCCTCCTGCACCTTTGGAGGTGGCGCCTATGACTGCGGCNGCATGTGGGAGTGTATGTCCTACCTGCTGCAGATCCAGTTCCAGATCCACCGCGTTTTGGTCCCAAAGCCTCGGGATCAAGCCAGGTGCCGAAGCGCTTGGAAGCGCCTCCTGGGACACTAAGGAAAGCTCATCCCAAAAGGGAGCGCGAGCGTTCAGTGTCAATCTGATGCTGGGTTACCCTCGAGTGTCGGGGTTCGTGAGAAAAAGGTTTTCTGTACGGCGTCGTGGGCGTCGTTTGTGGCAAAGGTTTGGTTTTCAGTCGGGAGAGTCCCTTGTGCTGTTAGGAAGGGCTAAGGCTGAGGTTCAGGTGCTGAGGTTGCCGCAGTACCGGTTTGTGGGTTTGTCGTGGAAGGGTTTTGAAGTAGAGTGTAAGGCCCAGAACCCCAAGGAAGCCTGGAGATTCTCTAGAGTGCTGTGTGAGGGTTGCTGTGCTTGCAAGGCCCAAGAACCCACAGTAGAAGCCTGGAGGTTCAGTGAGAGTGTGCAAGTGTTTGCAGAAGCCCCGCCGAGAGCCGAGCCAGTGTGTGCAGAAGCCAAGCCGAGAGCCGAGCAAGCAGTGTGTTGCAGCGTGGTGGCTTGCGTGTCTTGGTCGGTTGAGTGGCCTGTTGCTTGCGTGTCTCGGTNTGTGCAGAAGCCAAGCCGAGAGCCGAGCAAGCAGTGTGTTGCAGCGTGGTGGCTTGCGTGTCTTGGTCGGTTGAGTGGCCTGTTGCTTGCGTGTCTCGGTCGGTTGCTCAGCATGTTGCGTGTGTGCCTTGGGTGGTTGTGCTTGAGAGTGAGGTGAAAGAACAAGGCAATGGTGCTCATTCTGAGCCGTGTGTTAAGCTTGTGCATGGTTGTGCAACAGGTGGCTGTGATGATGATGTGTCTGAGCCGCCTAAGGTAAACCCGCAACGGTTGTGTGCACTACGAGGCCTTCCGGTTGTGATTCCGGTGTCCGATGAGGATGAGGAATTGATCCCGGCTTCTATGCCGGAGCCTGTGGGATCTAGGGAGCCGCCGTCTGGTCCAGGACCAGAGCTGGAGCAGCCAGAGCCGGACGAAGATCCGGAACCAGAGCTTCATGTTCCTTTGGGAGATAAGGAATATCAAGAGCATGTGGCCAGGGGCCATCAACCCTACCTTCCCTCTTGCTCGCTGTGCGTGTCGAGCAGAGGAGTGATNCCTTTGGGAGATAAGGAATATCAAGAGCATGTGGCCAGGGGCCATCAACCCTACCTTCCCTCTTGCTCGCTGTGCGTGTCGAGCAGAGGAGTGATCCCAGCTAGGCGGAGGCGAGACCCTGCAATCCCGCAAGCTAGTTTTCTTAGCGATTTCTTGTTCTTTACTAAGGACTTGAGGGTTTGTCTGGTGGTGCACGAGCTTAGTGGTTACTGTTTTGGGGTTCCTTTTGCTACAGGTGAAGACCCAGTGAGAGTGGCGAAAGCCATCAATGCGGAGTTGAGTTTTGCAGGAGTCCAAGGGCAGCACATGGTGTTGCGGATGGACAACGA
>BGNK01007354.1:461-18363 GCA_003297005.1 Symbiodinium sp. clade A Y106
TAAGTCAACCTGTGCAGGAGGCCTTTTCCTGCTTGGGACTTCATGCCGCGGAAAACGCAAAGGTAATGCAACTGCTAAGGACAACTAGAATACATCTGGAGGCAGGGTAAAATCTACACTTCCCAAACGTCTCCTGCAGTTGGGGCTCAAGGTTTGGAGAGCTTTTTGAAGGCTTTCTGGGATTAGAAGGCTTCCCAAAGGTCTCCTGCACTTAGGGCGCCAAGGGTTTAAAGGGCTTCGTAGGGATTTATAGGGTTTAAGGTTTGAAGAGGCAGTTCTGGCTCTTAGGGTTTATAAGGGGCTTGTTGAGGTTTATAGGGCCTCTTGGGGTTTTGTAGGGCTATTAGGGGTGGCTTGACGGGTGCCATCACAAAAGCTGCACTGCAAGCTGCTAGCAACATTGCTGAAGTACAAGTGGCGCAACCGTTGCCCCACAAGACCGGTAGCACTACTATTACTACGAATATGACGAGACCAAAGCAAGGACAATGAACGAGGCCAAAAAAGCTTGCTATTACTTGTTTTCTTCGTGGAAAGCCAGCAAGAAGTTGCTCAGATTTCGGAACTTAAACTAGAAAGCCTGAGTCTCAACATCGTTTCACCTCGTTTCCTGGACGTGTGCATCCTCCCCCACCCAAATAAAATCAACAATCAATGTAGACACCTGCATATTCACATGCAAGGTTCAGCTGCGATTTGAGGCCCTTCCCCACCAAACCTCTCTCCAGCCTTGTTCGGAAGCAACCCTGCGGCAAGCAAACGGCCGTACCATCGTTCGGCCTGCTGTCTGGGAGCTTGAAGCCATGGTTCTTTTTATGCCTTAAGAGCGGGTCGCTTACTGTTGGGACTCTCTCCACAAAGGTTCTAGAATTACAAAGGTTACTAGAGGCTTGGAGGACTCATGTCGTCAGGTTCTGGAGATTGGGCGTGTAAGGTTTCCCCTACAGTGATGCTGTGATCTGCAACGCTAGTACCCGGCTAGTACTGCCTTCAACATGGAGCTTGCAAAGACTTGTGAGTACGACCCGCGTGCGATTCGGATGCAAACGACGAATGCATACCCTTAACCCCTATCTAGACCTTACAAAGTCAAAGCCCCAAGCTCAGGTCCTAGTTCCCAAATTCTGGACCCACAGTTGCGAAACAAAACTGGGCTCTCACAGCAGTGGAGCACCCGGTGTCGGAGTCTCTTTGGCGTTCTTGGGGTTTCCTATGGCTCCGGACTCCAAATTCCTTCATTGCTTTTTTGGAGGGGGGTAAACACCATCATATAACCTACCATTTTGCAGAGATGCCCGGAAAACCTACAACCCAACAGCCAACAGCCCTGCAGAGTCTGAAGCCATACTCCAAGTAAAACAGATATCGAAACCCAGACCGACCCCCATACCCAAAGTAGGGCTTGTCGAAATGTTAATATATGCTTTCTGCAACTCCCATAATATCAACCCTAAACCCTTAACCCTAAATCCCTAAACCCCTAAACCCTTAAGAGGTCGTTAGAGCCCTTCGGGATAGCACCTCGATGAGGTCGGCCGCGTTAGCGCAAGCCTTGATAACCTGTCTCTGGGCAAGGCTTTAGAGTATAGGGCTTCGGGTTGATAGCGCTTATAGGCTTTAGGGTTTAGGGTTTATAGGCTTTAGGCTTTAGCGCTTATAGGCTTTAGGGTTTTGGGCTTACAGGCTTTAGGGTTTAGGGTTGGGCTTTAGGGTTTGGGGTTTAGTGATGTGCCCTGTGCGCAGGACGCCAAACCTAAGGCCTCGAGTCTAGGGCTTTATGTCTTTGGTGTTTAGGCCGTCAAGCCTTTGGGACGCAGGGCTCCGGGATTTGGGTTTAGGGGTTTAGGGGTTTAGGGTTTAGGGTTTAGGGTTTAGGTGGATTTCCGGATGAGGGTTTTCAAGAAAGGATTAGGGCACGCGAAGGGCTCCAAGCTGTTAGGGTTTAGGACTGCAGCAAGGCCTGGAGTCGAAAACCTTTGGCGTTCGGGCTTTATGTTTAGGGTTTAGGGGTTTAGGGGTTTAGGGGTTTAGGGTTTAGGCTCTTTTGTTTAAGTGCAACGGGGCTTTCTCTCCGCAGAACAGGGGGTAAGTCTCGGTCGTAACGACCTGCACTAGCCGATGTTGATGAATGTTTAGGAAGAAGCCTTCAGGGTTTAGGGTTTAGGGTTCAGGGTTCAGGGTTCAGGGTTTAGGGCTCAGGGTTGTGTAAGCCTGGGGCTCCGAACAGCCCTAAAGCTGGCAGGTCTTCTTGTTATTCGTACAAAAACGCTTATTATGATTATGATTCTGCGTTATGAGTCTTACTGCTATGCTTGTTATTGTAGATATTGAACTTTAGACCTTACGATAGTGACTGTTTGTATGCTTGGAGCCTGTCTGTGGCTGAGGCGTACTGCGTTGCGAAGGGCTGGGCCGGGGATATTGACCAGGGTCTTCGTGTAGCTCGCTTGGTACGGTTTAGGCTATAGGATTTAGGGCTTAGGGTTTAGGGTTTTGGAGTTTAAGGTTTAGGGTCTAGGGTTCAGGGGCGGAGGGTTTAGTGGCGGCTTGCATCGAACGGAGTCACAACACATCTTCGGATGGCTCATGCGATGCCTTCGGCAAGCATGGAAGTGTTATGGACTCCAACGCTGCTGTAGTTTGGGGTTAAGGGTTTAGGGGATTAGGAGTTTAGGGGTTTGGGGGTTTTCAGAATTTAGAGGTTTAGGGGTTTGGGAAGTTTAGCTGCTTAGGGTTCCGCAACCATCCTGGACACAACAACTAAGAACCCTAAAACCCCACCCTAATTTTATAATCTAGGAGAGAGACCGAAACATGAATATCCGAAAGTAATATCCGTTTCCTGGGCAAGGTTTCAACAGCCTACCTTGCGTGGCTTTCTAGTGTCCATCTATGTGGCCGTGTGCGTCCTCTAAACCCTAAGCCCTAAACCCCTAAAACCCTAAAACCCTAAACCCCTAAATCCTTAACCCCTAAAGCCCTAAAACCCTAAACCCCTAAACCCTAAATCCCTAAACCCTAAACCCCAAACACCTGTAGCAATGCATCCAGACCACGGTATTGAAGGTCAAGCGCATCAGGTTCTCCGGCACCTTGAAAAAGGCGACAGTTCAAAGTTTAGGGCTATAGACTTAAAGCTTAGAGTTCAGGGTTTGGGGCTGTGGATTTAGGGTTTAGGTTCAGGGTTTGGGGCTATGGATTTAGGGTTTAGGGACCGGGGCCGGGATCTACCCTTGAAGGGGAACTGATGTGATAACTTTGAAATGCAATGAGGGTGTTGACCCTTGCGGGGTTGGCGACCGAGCTTCATCACGCCATGGAGGGTTTAGGGTTTAGGGTTTAGCATGGGCCCACGGAAACTGTGCAGCATTGCGGGGACTGTGAGAATGATCGAACAACTTATTCCCCAAGCTGCCAGAGTCTGACAGACCTTAACCAAATCCAAGCTTTAGGGCTGAACCCCAAAAGAGGCCTGCCCTTTCAAGGACTTTTGTCAAACAATCATAATACAGAGTTCTAGAGAGTTCGAGGTAGTTTGGCGTTTACAGTTTAGGTAGGGGCTGTACTCCAAACTCCCTCAACCCTAAACCCTGAACCGTAAACGCCGAAAGTCCTAATCAACCCAATAGATCAAGTCCTAAACAACAAACCCTTATAAGTCTCACACGCAAGAGCTAGGCATTAAGCCTGTAAGCCCTGTAAGACTTACCTCCTAAGCCCTGAAGCCCTATACACTTTTGGCTCTCAAAGCCGCAAGCCCTAAAAACCTCAAACACCAGAGTCGGGTGGCTTGTGGCCGGATCTCCTCGAAAATGGCCGCTGCAGTCTCCACGTCGCCCGCGATGGCCGCAGCATCGAGCTGAGAGGGTGTTCTGAAGGTATAGTATAGGGTTGCGGCTAAACCCTAAACCCTGAACTCTAAACCCTAAACCCTGAACTCTAAACCCTAAACTCCGAACCCTAAACTCTAAACCCTGAACTCTATGCCCTAAATCCTAAACCCTAAACCCTTGCTTTGCTTTGTCTGTCCGGGCCTTTTCTGCTCGGCAGGCTCTAGGGTTTCAGTGTTTAGGCTCCAGGCGCTAAACTGTTTTGCTTGGGGGCACGTTTTGCTCCGCCGGGTTGGCGGTTTCGGGTTGAGGCATGGGGCCTACAGCCCTCGGTTCTTGTAAAGGGGAGTATAGGTTTAGAGGCCTGAACAAGTAGACATATGTTTTCCTTTGTAGGCCTTTGTTCGAGTATTCTACTGAATTAAATCACACAAATCTATATTGCCATGTTTGAGGCCCCTATATCATAGTCTCGTCGTAAATCCGCTGAAAAGAACACTTTTTTCAATCCCATTCCAGATTCCAATAATGATCAGAACCCAAACTCTTTGGGGCTTGAAGGGCTCGTTTTGGGAGTGTGGCGGATTTTGGCGGGATTTTTGCCTGACCCCTGTCTCTCTACGGATCCTTTGGGGATGGAACCATCTAAGTTAACTAGACCCACCTCAAGAGTTTCTGAATATATTATCCTTATATGCATCCTCAAAAAAGTAATGCAGGGGCCTTAATGATTAGAATAGGGTTTTGGGGGGGGTCCCTATTATAGTTATACCCCCAACCCGATTCTAATGATTAAGGCCCCTACATTAGGTTATCTGCGGGTTCAGGTATTCTGCGGTTTGAAGGATTAGCCGAGGTAGCGCGACAAGAGAAGCCTGCCCACTATGTAAAGGCCATCCACTACTCACGGCTCCCCACTTAGAGGACTTGGTAAGTGGGGCTATGCCTGGGTAGTAAGTGGAAACATATAGTTTTATCTTGTTGAGCATTCCCAGTTTATTAATCCCTGCTCATTCAGTCCGCAGATCCTTTAAGCCAGGCTGCCTCGCGACAAAGTCACACCCCACCGGGCCCCCAACTGTGAACCCCCCGACCCGACCCTTGGGGCTAAGCTTCGAGAATCAGAACGGCTCAAGGTTTGAGTTCAGGGTTTAGGGTTTAGGGTTTAGGGTTTGGGGTTTAGGGTTTAGGGTTTAGGGTTTAGGGTTTAGGGTGAAGTAGGGCTCAAGGCTTGGACCGGGGGATTAGCCGGCTGCTTCAACCGCAAAGAAACTCGGAAGTGGGCAACGGAGCCCTGGGACACCATCACAGCCCACGCCAAAACAAAGGAGTATGCCGCCAAACAACACAACCAAACCCTAAACCCTAAACCCTAAACCGCCACAACCTAACCCAAACTGGGCGGTCATTCCCACAACGAAGAGACCGCCATGCTGAGACGATGGACCAACTCGAATTTTCCGAATCCCTGAAGCCCCGAAGCTGGACCCTACAATGTAGGTAATAATCAGAATAGGGTTTTCGGGTGTTCCTTATTATAGTTAAAGTATAATATACCCCCAAACCCTATTTTAATTGTTGAAGACCCTGTAATTGTAATTTGCTTGACCAGTTTCCGAGAGACACAAAAAAAACACATCTTCGGGATCATTTACAATACCAGCAGCCCAAAATCTGTGAAAATGTCGATAGGGCTCCATCTTACACCAATAAGGACGTTACACAATATCCCAAGTCGGTACCGAGTATAGGCGTTAATGGTACCAGCAACCCCCAAAGATGCAACAGCTATGTAAGTTATGTACTTACTCTACTAAGCCCCGAAATCAACGCTAAACCCCCCGAAGCATACTTTTCTGAACCCTGCTTCCAAAAATTAAACACCTCCACCCCCAAAACCCTAAACCATGTAAAACTACAAGCCTATAGAACTTAAAATCCTGAACGCCTAAACTCTAAACCCGAAAACTCAAAGCCCTAAACCTTAAACCTGAATACGAGCATCAAGTTCTTCCATTGGCTTGCGTATACAAGATTGCTGGTTATGCGTATGGTAAGCCTGGACCTTAAAGTATAGTACCCTCTTTGCTCTAACTTGTTTTATAGTTCGGATCCTAAATTAGCCAAAACGACTGCCAGAATGCGGTTCTAGGTGTAGCTCGAGATCAGAGCACGCAAACACCAATCCCTGAACCCGAAACGGCAGGCCCTGAACCCTAAAACCCGACATCCCAAACAGCCCTCAAGCTCAGACCCAGCGGCATCGCCGTACTTCGAAAGCAGCTTCAAGTTGGCCCCCGGCAAGTTGGTGGGCCAGGGGCGACGCTTCTTACCTGTGCTTTCAATCTTCAGCAGTTTGGGGTTTAGGGTTTGAGGGTGGTAGAAGACGGGTAAACGCTAGGGGTTTAAGGTTTAGGAGTTTCGGGGCGCTTGGGGTGTTATTCGGGTTTAGTAGGGTTTCGGGTTTAGGGCAACACGCAAGCCCAACTACACCTATGAACCCGCAACAGCTTCGAGCTCAGAAATCAGGGTTGATTGCCCGAGCCAAAAGTCCTAGGCCCTCTAAACATCAAGCACGAAACGCAAAAGAACCCAAACCCTGAAACAGGCTACCCAGCTCATAAACAACGACACCGTGCAACGAATGTACATCAAGTTCAAAACACCGAAATTTGATTCAAAATAAAATCTAAACCCTGTAAGCCGTTAACTAAACCCTGAACAAATCCCTGAACCCTAAACCCCGAAACCATGACCCGACCCAAACTTCCTGAAATGTATTGAAAGCTCTCTCAGTCACGTTAAGTATCAGAGGCCAGGTGCCCTTTCTGGTTGGAGGCAACGGCTGAGAGAGACCTCGGCCGGGTGAGGGATCAGGGTTTTAGGGGTTTAGGGTCTAAGGTTCTTGGAAGGGTTGTGAGATGTAACAGCCGTGTTTATAACCATTGGGTCAAGGGTGTCTGCATAAGGTGTGTGTATGTTGAAAGCATTGGTTTCTGGGTTTCGGAGAATGCTCTTTGCTGGCTGGGATCGATCTCAAATATTTCTGAAGTTTATGGAGCTTTTCAAACGGCTTGCTTTGGCTGTGTCCAGTGCTTTTTTGTGGCTTTCTAGCAACCTCAATCCCTATAGAAGACTGAATGATGGCTCCTTGTGGGATACACCCCGTGGTATGGTATGCAAGGAATGGCGAACCCTGAATACTGCCCAATACCGCTCCTCAGGGTTCGGGGAGTTTAAGGGTTCAGGGTTTGGGGTAGCAGCAGCATGGTACGAGTACGCCCTCAACCCCAGAGCCTAGATCATACGGAACATACCGTCAACGAAACCCGCACAGCCCCCGGCCTCTGTTTTGACACAAGCCATGGAAAGAGGCACCGCAGAAAGGGCAGGACCCAATGGGTCATGGTAATTCTTGTTCTTCTTCAACGCGCTTGCAATGTTAGCCAAAATACAGCAGTTAAGGTTTCAGGTTCAGTTAGGACCTTGCAATCAGGAACCAACAACGAGTTCCAGGATCGACTAGTCAATCAAATGGGAACCGTGCCAGTATTCTCCCAAGCCCGACTAACTAAAATTTCGGTACCTTAACAGGAGCACTGTAAACCCAAACCTGACGACGTGAATTGAGGATCTATGTCTGGCTGAAGCTGATCTGCCCAAGGACCCAAAAACCGAAGACCCAAACTGGAACCAGCACATCAAACACCTCAACTCCACCCCCTCACTTCCCCAAAGTGGCCCACCCTAAACCCTAAACCATCTTGTGAAATGGATCTTGAAACTCCCGAAACCCTAAACCTTTTTGCGAACTGGATCTTGGAAGCCCTGCTGACACTACGTCGCTGCTGTCGGCATCGCTGCGCCGCGGCGCTGACTGCGGCGGAGATCACCAACGGTGCCCCTCGCCGGGCCTGGGGTCTATGGAGGGTTTAGGGTTTAGAGTTTAAGGAATTAAAAGGCTTCCGGTCTATAAAGGCGGCTCAGGGTTCACAGCCGAGGTCTAGGGTTCATGTGGGAGTTTAGGCTTCATAAGGGCTTAGGATGCTCGTCTGTGTGCATGGAAGCATTCTTTGCACTTCGAGCATCTATGGAAGGAATGAATGTAGTGCTTGATCCGTTCATTCAGTGCCTTGTTGCAGCGTGGCGCATTGTAGTCATATCTTGTCATGTGGCTGGGCCGTCGGCCGATCTCGGAATTCCCGTCATTTCGACTCCGACTGCCCGAATCCTAAGAAATCCAAGGTTCCTTCAAAACGGCTGCTGACAAAAATGTTGCTGCAAGTTCAACTTTTTTCGTGCTTTTGCGGTGCTTTTGCGGGCCTCACTCAATGTCGGCGACTCAACCGGCAAACTTGGGAGGGCGATTTTCTGTTACCTAATTCCGCTTATAGAATGTGACATATACATTGGTCTGTCGGCCGATCTCGGGCTTCCCTTATTTCGACTTCTCCGGCGATCCCAAATCCCAAAAGATCCAAGGTTTCTTCAGGCTGCTGGAAAAGGAGCGTATGCAGCAAATTCAATGATTATCGTGCTTCTGTGGGCGGCAAGTTGGGAGTTGATTTTTGTTGCCAAGTTCTGCTTATGAAATGTGCCATTTACATTGCGCTGTCGGCCGATTTCGGTGTTCCCCTCATTTCGGCGGCTCCGACGGCCAGAATCCTACTGCAGGAAAAGGAGCTTTTGCCGCAAATTCGGCGAATTGAAGAAATTCTGTTAAAAGAAGCCTCAATAAATTCCCTAGTAATTTTTCATGGGAAAAGCTGAAGCTGCTGGTAGATGGGTTATTCTTGGAGATTTGTTCAGCCTGCTCTCCGACTTAGCGGTTCTGCGTAACAGCCAGCATGACGTCGGTAAGACATCCTGTCCAGGTTGTGTTACTCCATTTGCATGATGCCAGGACGCGAACTCCGTGAGCTGTTTTGCGAAGGAAGGACCTTACCGGCAGATCTAGGGGGAAGTAGATGTTCGTTGAATTACAAGACTATGCTCTCGCAAAGCGACACGCATTTTTGGCCCTGGTGAGATGGCTCTTCGCATCTTTTGCTTGTCACCGGAGCCGGCACCTGTCAGAACAGGGGCCGCTGGCATGAACAACAAGGACAATAGACAGAAGTTTGCGGTAGCTCACACGGAACGTACTATGCTGGTCATGTTTAATGTGATTTGCCAAGCAGCCTGCCAAGCTGTGCCAGGCTCGTAATCCTGCCACAAGGTTTGTCGAGGGCCTCGAGCAGAAGCAAACGAGCACTACCGTTCGAAGGCTATATGATTGGAACGTTAAGATTACAACGAGTCCAACATGCACGAGTGACACCTGCCTTGAACAGTGAGGTCTTCCGCACGTGCCATGTACGGAAAGGACCCCGCACGGTGGTGGATGAAATCCGCGAGCTCACCGAGGACGCTGCATTCGAGCAGCCTTGGGCGTCCTGTCGGCTCAAAACTCTAGACCCACATGTTGTCCATGTGGAGGGACTACAGCTCCCAACACCTTCTTAACGTACGAATGAGGGACCAGCCGCGTCGCAAGAAGTCCTTTCGGTCAGGTGCCGGTGCACGGCCGCCCAAGACGATGACGTCTTCGGGCATGCTGATCTGACGTTATCGGGACTGTGGATGTATCCAGCCGAGCAACCACTATTCGCACCAGCCAGTCATGTTTCTTCCTGCCCGGCCAAGGCGCCTTGGCATCGTCCAAGTGTTGCTCGCTCCGGGCGTTTGCCTTGTATCCCAATGTTACTGTCTTCATGAGAAATGTCGAAATATGCGAAGAGCTTGCAGTCCAGCTTCGAGGTACGCGTGCGCGGTGGAAACGCAGTACTTACACCGGCCACGCCAGCTCCAGCGCCTAACATTGGGCTGTCGGCCGATCTCGGGGTTCCCCTCATTTCGCAGGCTCCGACGGCCCGGAATCGTCCTTCAAAGTGGCTGCTGGAAAAGGAGCAGAGCTTTTGCGGCAAATTCCAGGTTTTTCGTGGTTTTCCTGGCCGCGCCTAAATTCGGCGGCTCAAGCGGCAAACTTGGGGGGGTGAATTTCTGTTACCAATCTCTGCGTATATTATAAAATTTGCCATTTACATTCGGCTATTAACCGATCTCGGGGTTCCCTGCTCAATTCGACGGCTCCGACGGCCAGAATCACGGAAAATCCACCTTCAAATTGATTGCTGGAAAAGGAGTGCTTACGGCAAATCTAACGATTTTCGTGCACACACGAAAATGAGCAATACCTTTTAAGACACAGCCTGAGGGCTGCAAGAAACCATGTGCAACGAAGCACTGAAGTTGAGGGTCTAGGGTTTAGGGTTTACGGGCTTCGGGTTTGGGGTCCAAGGGTTTAGGGTTTAGACATTTAGGGCTTAACGATTCAGGGCTGAGAATGTTTCGGTTCTAGGCGCTTGGCGCTCCTGAATGTAGAATATGAGGCCCGGAACTCCCGCCCCCCAAACCGCTAGACGGCCCGAAAACCTAAAGCCTTAAACCTAAAGCTGGGCCCTAGCCCTAGCCCTAAACCCTAAGCCCTGAACCCTGAACAAAACAGACACCTAATCCCACTTCCAGAAGGACTACTCAATGGATCCTTCGGGCTTAAGTGGCGTCATAAATAAGGTAGCTAGATGTCTTCTTGTAACCTAAATCAATACTGATAACTTATAACCCTACTTGTTTACTAAGTCCCTCGCAGCCTGCACTTGATTCTCTTCCTTTCAAACCCAACACATCTTAAACACCAACATAGTAAAACGCACTAAACCCCAAAAACAAAACGACTTGAACCCAAGAAAATCACAAAACCCTGAACCCGGCAAGCCGGCATCCCGCTCATGCACTCGCTTCAATCGTAGTAGTCGTGCGGCACGCGCAGAAGCCTTCTCAGGGAAAACCTGCGCGATCTTGAGGCAAACCGAGGCTTAGGGTCAGCATTTATCGCATGGCACGAACGATGCGATACCACTTCAGTTCAAGACTACAGGCATTTTGGTTTGTTGAGCTGTGCTACAAAGCTGTCGTAAAACCCTATATACTGCTGATGTAGAACGAAGGCCCGGTATCATCCTAAGGCAGAGCGTTGAAAGGTTGCCTACCCAGCGGTCCTCGCGAGACATAAACCCTTAACACAAGACCTTAAATCCTGATCCCTGCACCCAAAAAAGCCAGAAGAGCTCCGTTGGTATCTTACGGGTTAAGCCCTGTTGCATTCGATTTTCTACTTTGAGTGTGCATATCTTTCTGCAGGGCTCCTGCTTCTGGGTCTGAATGTCCAAGAACAGGTTCTCTTTTCGAATTTGAGGGTTCAGAGCTTCAAGGGTTTCTAGGGTTAAGATTTTGGGTTTAGGGTTTAGGGTTTAGGGTTCCATGCTCTGGGGGGCTTGTAGACTACGCGGCCTACAGTAGCACTGGCAGGCTGGGAGTTCATACCAGATTGAACTTGCAGGGTGATTGCCTGGTGTTTCATGGATAACCAGGGAGTCACAAGCTTTGGGGAGTGGGGCCGTATATCGTAGTTGCTAATATTCTTCTGTTCTGATGATACAGGCTAACGTACGAGTACAGGCGGCAGCAACTATAATGGCGTTTTGGGTATGCAGAAAAATTTGGTCAGCTAGCAACAAAATGGAACTACAATGGAGACGGTAAGCACTAGTCAAATGTCAAACAAACCCCTAAACGCATAAACCACCCTGAACCCTAAACCATAAACCCTATGCCCTAAACCCAAACCCTCAACCCTAAACTCTAAACCCTCAACCCTAAACACTAAAACCCCAAATCCTGAAACCCTAAAACCCTAAATCTTGAAACCCTAAAACCCTAAACCCTCAACCCCCTTTGTCTTCAGAGCTTAGGGTGCCTTTCGGTATTTTTCGGGATTCACCCAAGAAGCTTCCCACGTGGGGCGAGTGGAAGCCTTTTGAGGCTAACCCGTAAACGCCGTAAACCCAAAAACCCTACGAAACAGCAGGTTTAGGGTTCAGGGTTTAGGAGTTTAAGGTTTAGGGTTTAGGGTTTAGAGGTTAGAGTTTTCGGTTCAGGGTTTTGGAGTCTAAGGGATATAGGCCCTTGTCGCGCTTCAGAGTTGCCAGCATATCTTGAGCATAAAACCCCGAAGGCAAGATCCTGAAATGCTCATGCGCCTTTAACCCTCCAACTCGTATGACCCTCACCACATCCGAACTATCTTAGCTTCCAACCCATCTGACTCTAAGCTCCTATAGAATCCCTAAACCCCAAACCGCCCTTTTAGAGCTCTACCCCTCTTATAGACTCCCTAAACCCGAACCCTTTTAAAGCTCTTATATAGACTCCCTCAACGCGTCTAAAGTCCCTAAACCCTAAACCCTAAACTCCTTAAACTCCCCTTTAAAGCTCTTCTACAGTCCCAAGTTACATCATCTCGGCCTCACGGCTTCCACCAGGAAGGCCCCGCGCCAACGCGCGCGGCCAGGGTGGAGGCGCCGCAGGGCGCGAGGGAGACGCCAGCTCCATGAGCTGTTCTTCTCGGGGTTTTCAAGGAGGTTTCTAAAGGCTTTAAGGGTTCTAAGGGCTTTAAGGGTTTAGGGTTTTTGGTGGTTTTGGGTTTTGGGTGTAGGGTTCGGGGTGTAGGGTTTAGGGTCGGCTCCATAACCCTAGAATCCTAGAACTCCAAACTGCCCGGAGTAGGCACTATGTTTAGCACTTGGAGTCTTAGAGCAAAGGTTCTGCAGGGGTTGTGTGATGAGGGTCTTGTTATGAGGGTTGCTGGAGTTCAGAATCTTTCTCCCGAACTAGGTGTTGGAATCGGGATGCTGTGCTGTGCTGTTTAGGTTAGGTAGAGGAGTCCGGGTGTGAAGCGGGCGTCAAGCCCGTCCGAAAAAGGGTTTTTCGAATTCTCGGTATTCTCGGCTTAAGGTGCGTTTATGACTATAGTAAGGAAACCAATGGGTTCATGTTGGCAACTACTTAGGCTTCTATATTGTGAGGCATTCAGGGCCCAGGGTTTAGGTTCAGCTTATGACAGAAGCTTGAACTTCTGTGTTGCAGGAAGAATTTGACTGCTCTCGGCCATCTAGAGCTGAGTCCGGCGGGGACCCATTCTTCGTTTAAGGGTTCTGTATTGGTATATACCGGTGTACTATGAGGCTTTACATCAAACAGCAAGCAACACATAGAACAAAGCAATGCGAAACAACGTGTAAAAACACACTTACACTCCGACAAACTACAAACTGGTATACCATTTCCTACATAATACTATGCCGGAAAGTAAATTCACGGTTACTGCATCAACAACAACATCCAACAATACTATATGACCATAATCATCACTATCAGTCTGCTAGATTACATACTCTATCCGTCCGCTCGCTTGAGATTCGATCGATGCTCGACGTCGACAACAATCCACTGCAGGCTATATATGGCAGGCAATGACGGGGATGTCATATAACATATTCGACATCTCAAGTATGGATGCCATTCACCAGCACAAGCTTCTGAAACATGAGTGCCACATGAAGATTGCATGTTCAGATGTTTATCACGGCCAGGCCAAAACTTCACAATGTGCCAGTTAGCGATATGCTATTTAGTCAGGCATTTGATATTGTGCATCTGCAAGCTGGTTAAGCAAACCCTGAAGATATCGGGCTCATATACATATGTATATATATATATACAAGTACACATTGTTATATCATGTGAATGTGTGTGTGTGAGATTGCATATGGCACGCACAAACAGGCGTGTGCGTAAGTAGGCCCCAAGCAGTGCCCCACCTCGTACAGTCTTACAGTTCAGGGAATGCAGGGACTCCAATATCCCTTGATCAAGGAATATACCTAAGGGTTCCTTAAAGGGCTCCGTAAAGGGATCTATAAGGGCTCTATACGGGTATTAAGGAATATATCCTACATTATAGTAGTATCCCTAATATGATTTGAGGCATATTCCATAATTAAGGGATATTGGAGTCTCTGGGGAATGCAGGATGCCGAAAACCTCAAGCCCGGAGCATAAAGCTAGACCGCTAAAACGCCCCAATCTATGGGAAACTGTCAAGATCATCGTCCCTTTGCAAAAACCTTATATAATTCTGCTCCTAATACGGCACCTCTTGGTTTTGCGAGCCGACAAGCCTAGATAAGAGTGTTGAAGGTTTCGAAGCTGAGGGTTCCGGCACTTCGGCCGGTTGAAATCTGCGAAATCACCCTCAAGGCCCAGACCCGAGGAGAACGTACCAACGTACTACTGTTCTAGGATTCTAGGCTTCTAGGGTTCTAAAGTCTCGGGTTGAGGGCTCAGGGGCTCAGAACTCCAGCTGGAAGGTGCTGCAGATGCCAGCCACAGAAGCACTCAGAGCCTCCCTCCAAGAACCCACAGAACCCTGGCCCTGCACCCTTAACCCTAAACCGCAACAAACCCCACGGCTGGAAGATCCAAAGTGCCGGATCGAATCCAGATGCCGCAACACAGCCTGCAGTTTCAAAAACAAGAAGACTCTTGTCGTCCGAAATCCTAACTAAAACTTGCGGCCTTCAACACTTAGAGTAGGGTTTCGGGGTACATCATAGTGTACGTATAATCAGGGGCGCTAAGGAACGTAACAGTGCTGATAACTACTGAGGGTTTTGCATTACTCTAAACTGTCTTAAAGCCTGAACCACCCAAATGATTCATAAACGTCTGAGCACGGTGCCTAAGCCGGCACCAAGTTCCAAGCACCTCGTCGTTTCTCTTCGCTGTACTCTAAACTATCCATAGCGCAGCCTCTACATCGCAGCAATGTTTAACAGAAATTCCAGACCGGTACCTCAGATTAGGACTACTCTATGTCAACCCATAAGGAAAATCACCGGAAACGTTATGACCCCTTAGCTATGGGTGTTAACCCTCAAAACAAAGTTGTCGGATCCACAGGAACTGGTAAGTAATATCGGGGCCTTAAGGGGTATATTCTACTATAACTATAAAAAGGAATCCCCAAAACCCTATTCTAATTAAAGGCCCGCTACACTACATGTAGAATAGCCCATAGACCCTTTAAAGATAACAAATCCCCTGCACTACATCCTTATAATAGCCCGTTTAGTACGTAGCCCTTATAGACCCTTTAAAGGAACCGTATTCTAAGTATTAAGGCCGCTACAGTACCGAGACTGGGATCCAAGGTTTCGGGTCTGCCTGGAGGCCAGAGGCCCTAAGCCTCGACGCATGGAGCCATGCTTTCGTTCGTTTGAGGATTTAGGGGTTTGGTGGTTGGTGGTTTGGGGTTTAGGGATCTGAGGGTTTAGGGTTTGGGGTTTAGGGATTTGGGGTTTAGGGATCTGAGGGTTTAGGGTTTAGGGATTTGGGGGTTTTAGGGTTTAGGGATTTGGGGGTTAGGGTTTCGCGGTTTTTGTGTCCAGGGTTGAGCCATGAGTCTGCGTGTTTCGGTCAGCTCCCTCGAGCATGTCTACTTGACCAACTTGACCCACTCCAGGTTCCACTCCCGGCTGCACTCGTTTCGATGACCACTCCAGTGGACTCCACTAGCCGACTTCTGATGTAGCACAGATGTCCGGTGTGCGGCCATGTCACTGCGATGCGAGCAGCTTGCCAAACAGAACTATAACAAAAAGAAAAAGGTACGGAAGAGCGACAGAACCGCGGAAGGAGCGACCGAATGAAAGCACTGCACAACGACGTTGAATGCTTCGCGTTCGTAGATGTTCTTGTCTGCTTTCGGCCCATTCTTGGCTCGGAATCTGTTGGACTCCACCCCACTCACCACTCGTCTCCACTCCCCACTCCGCTCCTGTCCAATGGACCACCAATACCGCAGCCTCTATATTTCGAGAATCCAAGTCGCGACGGCTAACATCTGCCCGAAACAGCTGATGGCCGTCGCAATCTCGCATTGCTCTACTGGACCTCACTTAGCTTTTAGGTAAATGGGATTACAGGTTTGGGGTGTGTGGCTTTAGAGGATTCAAGTGGGGTTTTGGCAGCAAGGATTCAGGGCTATGCTTACACTCCGGGGTAGATGAAAAGCTCACTCGGAGCCAATCAAACCTAAAGGCCCCAAAACCCAAAACAACCCTAGCCCTAAGGGTCCAAAGGACCCAATAACTAGGTACTTGGGTTTAGGATAGTGGTTAAGTAGCTCAATCGTAAACAGAGTATCTGATTATTAGGTGCTTGGACCCTTAGGGTAGGCCTAAGCCCGAAACTCTAAATCCTCCAACGAGCATCCTGGCTGACCATGGTGTGCACAGTCATGAGGGTTCGGGGCTTTTCTAGGGAGTTTAGGGCCTGTGCCTGGTAGATTTGGGCCCGAAGTCCGAACCTGCCAACGTAACAATTAATAGCACATTACTGTCTGGTGCTTAGTAGGGAATGGGGGAATGGATCCCTATAGTAGTCCCTATATAATCCCCAATAATGGTCCCCATAACCCATGCCCCCATTCCCTACTAAGAACCAGACAGATTAGCACATGAGTCACACAAACACTGGTTACAACGTAAAGATGTAAGATCTATGGGGTCCGGGTAAACCCCAAACCCAGCTCTGCCGCGGAACGGGGTTTAGAGCTTAGGGCTTAGGGAGGATATGGGAGTTTCCGAAATTAGGGGTACCTTATGCTGGGGTCCTCCTAATACGGATCCTACTATTTAGGGTACTATACGAGGGTCCCCTATGTTCGGAAACTCCTATGTGGCATTGGAGCTTGGGAATCGCCCCCGGGCTTCTATGGTGTTTGGGCTTAGGGTTTAGGGCTTAGGGGATTAGGGTTTAGGGTAGGGCTTAGGGGAGGAGGTTCTAGATACTGACTATCAGTTGCGTTGAGCCGGAGGGCTACAGCTAGGGGGTTTAACCAATTTAACTGCCATAAGTCCTTGTAGCCTTGCAGTATATACTCCCTTTAGTCACCCGCATAGAACCCTTGGTGTAACCCTCATCTCACCTTGCTCCACGCAACTCTGGACAACGTCCCTGCGCCACAGCCTTCCAGCAGCGCAGGCCAGGTTTCCACGATGATGGGCTACTTGGGATTGTACGGATCATGCCATGGCAACCCTGTACACAGCTTTCCCCGAAGCCCCATTATCAGGCAATCAAAAAACCTCTTGTTCTAAGAACCCCAACAAGAGACCCCTTTACCTAGCTGAAACACCGCCAAAAAAAACCTCCATGTATCAACACGACATTGTGGTCTCTGGACCTTGGAGATTGAGGCTTTTAAGGTGGTGGAACTCATGGCTTGACCAGCTGTATGTTCTTCAATTATGCTTTTTTCCTAACTGAAGATCACAAGGGGAATGCCTCCGAGACTATAGGTACACCTGGTATCTTGGAGTTTTTGAACTCTTGAACTTAAACCCCTTGTGGCATTTATGCCAGATTTCGTCGTCTCATGCTCCCCCAAAGCAGCACTGAACAAGAACACTCCTACCCTGAAACCAACCTGATGATCAAGCACTTGGACCATTAGGGCTAAACAAACCCAGAGAGGGAACCCTTAGAAAACCCACATAAGCCCCTATGGAGCCCTGAACAGCAGTACAAGCAAGCCTACATACCGCTGAAACCCTGTGGAATACATAGGGTATCCACGATTTATAAACCCCAAACCCCCTCAACCCCCTAAACCCCTAAACCCTCCCTGAACCTCAAAGAATTAAATGAACCCTTTCTAGATCCCTTAAAGGAACCCTTTCTAGATCCCTTAAAGGAACCCTTAGAGATCCCTTAAAGGAACCCTTAGAGATTCCTTAAAGGAACCCTTAGAGATTCCCGGGGAAGCCCGAAGTTTGAAAGGTCCACCTCGGCCAACGCCTGGCCAGAGGACCAAACTCGCGCACCCAAGTGGAGGCCGGGAACCTCAAACCCTAAACCCTAAACCCTAAACCCTAAATAGGGTTTAGGGTTTAGGGTTACTTTAAGGCTTCGGTTTAGGGTTTGAGGGTTTGAAGGTTTGAGGGTTTGAGGTTTTTTTAGGGAGGCCCTGCGCGCTCTGTGCGTGCGCGCTTTGGCGCCAACTCGAAAGACGATTTCCGCAACTTTCTCTGTACTAAGACGTACTTCCAGTGTGGTCCTGTTAGGGG
>BGNK01007355.1:6660-17347 GCA_003297005.1 Symbiodinium sp. clade A Y106
TCAGCGCCCTCCGCGCTCTCAGCGCCCTCAGCACTGTCACCCTGCGCCGGGAACATGTGCTCCAACTTTGGCACAGCATGCGCTCGGCCGGCGAAAATTTCAGCGTCTATTTGACGTGTCTTTCGTGCAACTGTCTTACGCTGTTGCAACAAAGGGCATGTCAAATAGCCTGCAAGTGTCCATCACACCCCCCCCCTTCCCGTGCACACCCTCCCGTCCGCCCCTCCGACCAGCCCATGTCCCTGGGACGCCATTTGGTTCGTGAGGCTATCGCATTTAATTTCGCACCGGGTTGATGTCGATCAAGGCGGACTCAAGAAGGAGCATGTTGCCTCGCTTTGAGTCGAGTGTGCGTGTACTACAGAAGTAGTCACGAGCCCTTCTAATTTGTCTATCTCTTCACGGTTGTGTTTTGTTCGTTGGACCTTCGTTCTACCACTGAGGGGCCAAAATGAAGGGGCACGGGTACGTATAAGTATAAGTATAAGTATAAGTATATGTTATAAGTGTAAGTATAAATATAAGGTACCCCCCCCCCCGAGTTATCCACCAGTTTTGGTGTAAATCCTGTGAATGCTGGCCCTGACCCCCTCTCCCCTCACTTACCTACCAGTTTAAAAGATTTTAAAAGACTACTCTATATCTATGTGTACTGTACGTCTGCAGAACTAAAACAATACAACAGATGCTAGAGCACATGCCTGCGCGCGTGTTTCGGGCAATGGGAACAGTCCCGATGCATCCCGAGTATTGAACTTCAATCCCGAGGATTGAACTTCAATACTCCCGGATCCAAGATTCAAGATTCGAGGTTCCAGCACGAAGTTCCCCCAGGATCTTGAATCTTGGATCCAGGGGTATTGAAGTTCAATCCAATACTCCGGACTGAGCGTCAACGCGCTTCACAGTAGTGCTGTGTAGCGAAATCAGCCCTCTTATTATGCATCCGAAGTTCAATCCACCCGTGAGTGAGGCCTATTGAACTTAATAGGCCTATTGAATTCAATAGGGCTGCTGGATTCAAGATTGAAGATTCAAGANTTATTATGCATCCGAAGTTCAATCCACCCGTGAGTGAGGCCTATTGAACTTAATAGGCCTATTGAATTCAATAGGGCTGCTGGATTCAAGATTGAAGATTCAAGATGTCCTGGGAAAGTTTTGTGACACCTTGAAATTTGGATCTTGAATCCGACAGCCCTATTGAATTCAATACGCCTATTGAACTCAATAGGGTTTGTACTGATGCACTAAGGCTTCATCTCGCCGTCTCTCTCTATATCAGTCACGCTAAACCCTATGCTCTCAAATAACCCACACCCTGAGCCGCTGAGCCCTAAACCCCGCTGCCCGAATGAAACCCGACAGCAGTCTAAGGTTATAAAGGCTCATTGCCTGGGGGACATATTTAAGCTGCAAACCCCCAAGTCCCGCAAGCGCCAAATCCTTAACTCCCAAAACAAGGGTAAGGTTCCTCAAATATAAGATGCCGACGCAAGGTACGGTAATATCCTTTGGCGACGGGAAATACAGGGTTTCTGCACCTAACACANCTTAACTCCCAAAACAAGGGTAAGGTTCCTCAAATATAAGATGCCGACGCAAGGTACGGTAATATCCTTTGGCGACGGGAAATACAGGGTTTCTGCACCTAACACACATATACATGGTTCAAGACCGCAATAATATTGAATAGTTCACTATATATACATAAGCATGACCTTTTGCGTTTGCGTCAGACATAAATGGATACAGCGTCGCCACTTGCACAGACCAATGCTGACCCGATGATCTCTATACACAGATGTATATTCACGCATNATATACATAAGCATGACCTTTTGCGTTTGCGTCAGACATAAATGGATACAGCGTCGCCACTTGCACAGACCAATGCTGACCCGATGATCTCTATACACAGATGTATATTCACGCATATACGCACATTCCAGATCCAGATCGTGTGGAATATACGCGCTGCGTCTTAAAACCTTGTAAAGATATATGGAACCAAATGCTTTTGCAAATCTGCCGACGTCTGTACTGTTAGTAATGATGTGNATTCCAGATCCAGATCGTGTGGAATATACGCGCTGCGTCTTAAAACCTTGTAAAGATATATGGAACCAAATGCTTTTGCAAATCTGCCGACGTCTGTACTGTTAGTAATGATGTGTGTGAACCTGGGGATATACCCGATCATGATGTAATAGGAAGAAGCTCGCATTTGGGAAGCTAGGACAGCTAAGATAAGACAAAACACGAAACGACGGCTTCCATAGCAATCTGATGTGTTGCTGCNATGATGTAATAGGAAGAAGCTCGCATTTGGGAAGCTAGGACAGCTAAGATAAGACAAAACACGAAACGACGGCTTCCATAGCAATCTGATGTGTTGCTGCATCAATGTGTGTTGGGATTTTTTCATTGTGACTCGGGGCGCATGCTTACTTTAGTACTCTTTGTTGCATAATTGCCTAATTTTGGGTTGCGGCAATACTACATAAACATGCACGTACAGATACACAAGTAGTAGCAACCGCCACACTGGCTGTTAGGGTGTAAAACTTAAGGGGTCTTAGCCTAGTAATTCTGTAGCAGGGGGCGTAGTCCAGAGTTTGGACAGATAACAGAAGAGAGTAACATACTAGCGTATGTGCCCCTTTGACTTGCTTGCGTATGTACATATCGCTCCGACTCAACTACCTATACTTGCCCCAGTTCCTACACTGCGCCTGCCAACCTTGCCATCTAACGTACGTGCAGCAAAAATGCAAACATCAGGCTTTGCAGCGTCGCTGGTGTTCTTGCACATTTTAAGGATCAGATCTTGTCTTAAGGAAGACACATATGACACTGAATGTAGGTTTATGGCTCATTTACGACGTCCGATTTTGCCTTTAAGCATCCCCGGGCAGGCTTACCCCTGTGGCTTCCTTCTCGTGCCGAAACAGAGCGCAGCGGGAATACAAAACCCTGCAAGGGCCTGGGTTTTGAAAGAAAATACAAAATCAGGTTTTGCTGGGTCTGTGGTGTTTTGCAATATTTTAGAGATCAGATCTTGTTTTGAGGGAAACGCTTCCTGCTACGGATTTTCTGCTTCTGGCTGTCGAGCTCAAAGCCTAGGTTTTCAATAGCCATGGAAAGAGGGCCCAGATTTTTTGAATTTACCTTTATGGCCCTTTTGGTCCTTCGGACTTTGCCTTTAAGCATCGCCGAGCAGGCTCGCCCCAGCTGCTTCTTTCTCGTGTCGAAACAGAGCGCAGCGGGCATACACAACCCTACAAGGGCCCAGGTTTTGAAAGAAAATGCAAAATCAGGTTTTGCCGGGTCTGTAGTGTTTTGCAAAATCTTGGACATCAGATCCTGTTTTCAAGGATACGCACAGCTGCCACGGAGTTTCGGCTTGTGGCTTTGGCGCTCAAAACCTAGGTTTTTGCAGAGCCAAGGAAAAAGTCGATCCATGTCCGAAAACCGTTCTGTGACGCTTTTTGGGGCCAGAAATCCGAAAAAATTGCATTTCTGAAAAAAATACCTAGACTGGCAGTAGCGCTTTTTTGCCGGCGTTCCGCTTGCCTCCAGCTCTTATACCAAGCTGCTGATCGTGCCGCCAATATGCGCCAGAAAATGCAGCGAAATCTATTCGGTGTCATTGACGAAAAACGATCCCAAACAAGGGTATTCCTCTACCTCACGATGCCGCGCCCTTATTTGTTGATGTCTTTTTGGGCTTTGGGCGGCTCCGGTGAGTGCAACGGTACTCGCATGGCGTCCTACCATTTCCGCTCCTTGTTCACGTCACTCTTGTACATCATGGGGTCGGCTTTTAGAGGCATTGCAATGTCTGCATGTGCACACATGTGTACGTGCTTACAAGCGTGCATGGCAGTACGGTGCAAGATGATATAATATGCAGGGTAGCAACATCTATGCAAAGGTGAGGAGACATGACATTATCGACTAGAATACACTAGCATATTATACTTCAGCTTATCAACGTAACCAGCACGTACACTCATAATGATCATCGTCACCTTCCGCTTTGGTCCGCGGTGTGCGACTCCGTGCAAGCATGTTTGTATGTGTGTATGTGTGTTTGTATGTATGTATGTATGTATGTGTATGTGTGCATGAATGTCTGTATGTATTTTTGTTTGTATGTATATATGCAACGGTACGGTATTCGACTTTGTTGTATGTTATGTTATGTTGTCTCATGTTTAAGTTAGGCTATCTTGTGCTGGGTTCTTTTATGTATGGACGTACGTACATGTGTACGCACTTCGGGCTGTGTCTGTGTATATGTATGTATGTATTTATGTCATTATGTATGTCTGTACGTATCTATGTCTGTGTGCGTGTCTGTGTCTATGTGTGTATGTATGTCGGTATGTATGTATGTTTCTATGTATGGTACGCTATGGTCTTGTACTCTATTGCGGTGTATGTTACTTCATGTTAAGTATCTACGTATGTACCTATGCACGCAGAAATGTGCTGCATTCCGCACCATGTGCTGCACCCACATCCGTGCCATGAGCACATGGGGCATGGCTAGTCCTGATGTGACTGAACGGCTGTCATGTGACTAAACGCAGATCACCTCTCTGTCTCTCTCTGTCACTCTCTCTCTCTCTCCCTCCCTCCCTCCCTCCCTCACTCGCTCTCTCTCTCTCTCTCTATCTCTCTCTCTCTCTCTGTCTCTCTCTCTCTCTCTCGCTTCTTCTGCAGTCTCTCTCTCTCTCTCTCTGCCTCTCTCTCTTTCTCTCATTCTGTGTCATGTCATCCCGCTTCCTTTCCTGTGTCGCTCCCCGTCTGTCGTTGTTCCTTTGTCTTCCTTTCCCTCCCGCTCTCCTCGCGCTCTCTCTCGCTCTCTCCCTGTCTCGCTCGCTCGCTCTCCCTCTTCTCCCTCTTCTCCCTCTTCTCTCTCTCTCTCTGTCTCTCTCTCTCTCTCGGCCAAGGGCCCGTGGATGCTCTGTGCGAATAGATGGAGTCTGACCTGGACGTTATCATGGTTGGCGCATGGATGCTATGCGGAAGTGGATAAGGCCTGATCTGGACGTTATCATGCTTGGCCCATGGATGCTCTGCGGGAATGGATGGAGTCTGATCTGGACGTTATCATGGTTGGCCCATGGATGCTCTGTGGGAATGGATGGAGTCTGAGCTGGATGCTATCATTTTTGGCACATGGATGCGCTGCGGGAATGGATGGAGTCTGATCATCTGATCTGGACGTTATCACGGTTGGCACATGCGGATGCTCTGTGCGAATAGATGGAGGCTGATCTGGACGTTATCACGGTTGGCCTATGGATGCTGTGCGGAAGTGGATAAGGTCTGATCTGGACGTTATCATGGTTGGCCCATGGATGCTCTGCGGAAATGGATGGAGTCTGATCTGGACGTTATCATGGTTGGCCCATGGATGCTCTGTGGGAATGGATGGAGTCTGATCTGAATGTTATATCATGGTTGGCGCATGGATGTTACGCGGGCATGGATGGAGTCTGACCTGGACGTTATCATGGTTGCCACATGCAGGCTCACCGAGACTGGGTGGCGTCTGATCTGGACGTTATCGTGGTTGGCACATGGAGACTCTGCGGGAACGGATGGAGTCTCATCTGGACGTTATCAGCGAAAGGACAGAAACAGCAACAACAAATATCGGCGAAGAACATGTAAAAATGCAGTCAAAACGGCCCTTGCAGCATAAAGCGCGCCAACAAACAGCAAAACCATGAGTTTTGGACCCGAAAAGAACAAAATCGCAACGTGGGCAAAATCAGCAAAAAAGGAAGAACGAAACACAGAAGCAGAGAACAAATGTTCAAAAACCCGAGGAAAACGCACGCTGCAGACCAAAACCTCGCAACAGCAACAACGAAAAGCGGCCCAAAAAGGGCGTCCGGGCGTCGTGTCAGCCACCTGGCAAAAACAAGAGTGTATTGTAGTGCGCATGACAGACACTGCAGAGAATGTGAGAGCATCATCGGTTCCGTGCGTTCCGTGCAAGAAGGACCCCAGATAAGTGATGTTATAGGAACAGGACATAAGGTTATGGTGGCTGAAACAAAAGATAAACGGGCGGTCGACGTGGTGTTCGGATGTAATCGGAGCGGACGTTATCCGGTGTAAGCAAGAGTACATAAGGCCATGGGAGGTGAAAGAAAAGCTGCATGGGTGTAAATTTCAGTGTAAATACATGGGTGGGCCATGGATGGGTTGGAGCGGACGTTATCATGTGTTAGTAATTATGACATAAGGCCACGGGAGGTGGAAGAAAAGATAGATGGGGTGTAAATAAATGGGTGGGCCATGGATGTGATCATGCCACGCAGGATGGTTGAGGCATGGGTCCATGATTGGGCCAGGGATGTGATCATGCCATGGATCATCCAGCGAATCCAGTGAACTTCGCAAACCCAGGATGTGATCATGCCACGGATGATCCAGTGAACTTCACAAAACGTAGCCGTCATCGGTTCCGTGCATGAAGGACCCCAGATACGTGGTGCTAGGAAGAGGACACCCAAGCCATGGGGAGGTGGAAGAAAAGATAAAAGGGGGTGTAAATAAAGATAGAGGGGGTCAGCGGGAAGCGATATGGGGGTCGAAATAAAGATATTCAGGGGTCAAAAAAGGGATAGGGGGTTGAAAAGAAGAGGGGGTCAAAAAAAGACTTGCCCCTCCTTAACTCGCTAACTCACGGCTAAATTTCGATGGTATGGTATGGGTCACGCAGCTTTGCAGCCCACAAAAAACGTGTGACACGCTGACCGACCGGGCAGTCCGAATTCCCGCGGCACCAGAAGAATGCCTGAATCGTTGCCCTCTGCCGGAAGGGCTTTCACCCAAAGCCGAAAGGAGCCGAAAAGACAATCAGACACCAAAGCCGCACTCTGTGCCGTTCCAAAGTTGCACTTGTTTTGTGAGCAGCGCGGCAGTGACCTGTCCATCACCTGGCGTTTCGCAAAAGAATGCCCCAGAGAGCAGGTGCCGCCCGCCAATGTTTGGATCTTTGTCAGTTGCCTTTGGAGAACAGCTGTGCCAAAGTTGAGAACCTGCTTAAGTTGTTGCCAGCGCCAACACAACGGCAGGCAGGGAGAACTCCCACGCTCGCAGTTGAACTATTGGGACGTGGCAACTCCTGCCATACCTCGGAAGTATTGCACCTCAATTGCATGCTTTGTCAATACACTGGAGCCTTTACCATGCAACATCAGCCATAATCTCGCTGTGTCTGTTTGTCTGTCTGTGTGTCTGTCATGTCCTGTGCCGATACATGGCCGATTCGCTCGTTCCTGCCAGGGCATGGAGCAAAAAATCATCACATGCGGCTTCTACCAAGATCTCGGATGGTTCAATCCGGAAACCTATAACGACAAGCAGCACATCGGCCTGACTTTTCGTGCTGTGAGAATAATTGCAGAGATTGCAGAGCAGTGGAAGCGAAAGACGTTTCGGTGCTCTGTGTGTTCGGGACGAAGACATGTGCTGCAATGGGCAGCTCACTGTAATTCACCTTGGAACATGTGCATCGTGTTTTTCAGTCGGATCGTCGAAGGTCCATCCAAGCAGTTATATTGCAAAGTGGGGGCACCCTGCAGCCAGGCACTCAAGTCCTTGTGCTATGGTGTTCGGCGCCCGGATGTCACTTAATCGCAGAGTGTGCAAGCAACCTGAATGGCAGTGTTGCCACACCGCCACTCGAGCTGGGGCTACATGAGCTTGGCAACTTAAAGTCGCTTGGCAGTGGAGGCCTTCTTGCAGTATGCGAGCAAGTGACCCAGGAGCCACTCAGCATGAGGGCGAGCTCGAGGTGGGGATACGACAGTTTGGGCAACCACTTTCCCAAGGACCGCCGAAACTGGAGGTGAAACAGTGAAACACCACTGACTAGTGCCCAGGGGCCATGTTCTCTGCACACCGTGGAGTCTGTTGCCAAACCATGCTATCCCGTGGTTGGCCCACACGCGGAACACCGCATCTCACCACACAAACGGAACTCAGCCCACGCTGCTCCACAGCAGATCAGTGAATTGCCTGAGTGGTACTCTCTGTTGCAGGGAGCCGAACCAGCTCCGCAGCATCCATACGAACTCCTGGCGAGTTGCACTTTCCAGTTTGGGCATTCAAGAGTGGTGTTGGACACTCGGATGACTGGTTCAGGCACGGCGCCTTTAGCATACCCGTGCTGGTGCCCGCAAGCTGCTGTGCCTTGGAATGACAAAGCCGGAGGTCCAACAGCCGATTTTCCCTTGGGGATTGTCGGCCAAGGTGAGCAGGCACCTGACGAACCCGAGAACTGCAGGACGCCCGGCATTCGATCGAAGTTTCGATCCGCAGCCTGATCACTTTCTCACGCCATAGTCGCACATTGAGCCAAGTGTCGATCGGCAATCAGCGCAGTTCGACAATGTTCGACAGCAGCGTTGATACCGAGACCTTCTGAGCTTCTCGGTTGGCGATTTGCAGAGGGTCGCCATGTCAGGATCCCAGGATGACACTCCACGGCAAAAGCAGAGAGAATCAGAGAGCTCTGCAACAGTCCTTTAAACTTTTTGCACCGGGACAGGCTCGGCTGGACCTGCTTGCGGCCGAAGTTGCTTGACAGGTGAGGGAACCATTGACAGCAGACATCACCAGGCTCAGACTGCTCTTAACGTTACTACAGGCCCTGGGCGCAAAAGCCCGGCGAACTGCGAGAGGCTGGTGGCTAGCGGTTTGTCACTTCAAGGCCGAACGGAGAAGGCGCCAGATTGGCATGTTCTATGATTCGATGGCTCGTGGCCGTGGCGTGGCTCGCAGCACGGAACGTATGTGCTCATGCGCACCCAACAAGACTACTTATTAGTACGGCTAGTATTGTTGCAGCACTGCTTCGAGACGGGTAGCTCTCCCTAGCCCGCGTCCCTGCTGATGTCATGTCCAAAGTGCGAGCCAATGTGATTGGCAATGGCTTTGCCAGGTTACGAGGAAGCTTGGCAAACTAGTGAACTGTCAGTGAGCCGCGATGTATCCTCTCTCTCTATATATACATACATATATATATATACATATATATATATATATACACATAATTTATATCTATATCATATAGTCTATATCTATATCTATCTGTATCTACATATCCGTATCTGTATATCTATATCTATATACATGTATATATATATATATGCATGTGTGAATGTATGCAGGAGGTACCACCATAACGCGTAGTTTTAACAGTATACTACAGTAGAATCTAATGGTTTATAGTATTAGTGTAGTATACTGTTACTATAGTATAGCATAGAATAACATAGTATAACATAGTACAACATAGTATATTATAGTATAATATAGTATACCATAGTATAATATAGGCAAGTATAGTATAATATGATATAATACAGTATGATATCGTATAATATAGTCCAATAAAGTATAGTACAGTATAGTACAGTGTAATAATATTATAATACTGTATAATATAGTATAGTATAGCACGATAGAAAAGAGTACAGTTCAACATAACATAATAAAGTAAAATGTCGTATAATATAACATATTAAAATGGAGAATAATGTAATCTAACATGGGTAACAGCTATGAAAAACCTGCAGTTCGAATGTTGGCATACCTCGGCAACACGCCAAGCTCGACAGTTCCGAAGTTCATGGTTGCAGTCAGAGTAGCACCACAAATAATAGGAGCAACACAGAACTATTATGGTGCCAGAGTTTCCAGTGCGACCGCTGTGTTGGGGCGGCAACGCAACACACCGAGACACCGGCCGAGGCGGCACGAGGTTTATGTGGTCGGGTGGCCATCCGATAAGCCCGGAAAGGCTGATAACGTTGAAAGCCTACAGTGCCCGGCCTCATCACAGTCCCAGGTTGACAAGCCCTCGGATGCGCCCCATCAGTCCAGTGGGCCTTGGGTGCAGTGTTCTTTGTTCGAATCCGGCGCGTCCCATTGCCCCTCCAATGCACCCCATTAGTCGTTTGCCCTCGCAAAGGCGCGATGGGTCCTGCAGTTGAAGAATGGGTTTAGGCGCCAGGTGGTTGGTGGGGGGGGCGGGGTGGCTAGTAGTAGTAGTAGTAGTAGTAGTAGTAGTAGTGTGGTAGTAGTGGTAGTAGTGGTAGTAGTAGTAGTAGCAGTAGTAGTAGTAGTAGTAGTAAGTAGTAAGTAGTAAGTACAGTAGTAGGTAGTAAGTAGTAAGTAGTAAGTAGGAAGTAGGAAGTAGTAAGTAGTAAGTAGTAAGTAGTAAGTAGTAGTAGGAAGTAGTAAGTAGTAAGTAGTAAGTAGTAAGTAGTAGTAAGTAGTAGTAAGTAGTAGTAGTAAGTAGTAGTAGTAGTAGTAGTAGTAGTAGTAGTAGTAGTAGTAGTAGTAGTAGCAGTAGCAGTAGCAGTAGCAGTAGTAGTAGTAGTAGTCGTAGTCGTAGTCGTAGTCGTAGTCGTGGTAGTAGTAGTAGTAGTAGCAGCAGCAGGAGTAGTAGTAGTAGTAGTAGTAGTAGTAGTGGTAGTAGTGGTAGTTAGGTAGTAGCAGTAGTAGTCGTAGTAGTAGTAGTTGTAGTAGTAGTAGTAGTGGTAGTAGTGGTAGTTAGGTAGTAGCAGTAGTAGTCGTAGTAGTCGTAGTAGTAGTAGTAGTCGTAGTAGTAGTAGTGGTAGTAGTGGTGGCAGTGGCAGTGGCAGTGGCA
>BGNK01007356.1:454-18613 GCA_003297005.1 Symbiodinium sp. clade A Y106
ATTAAACCCTAAACGCTGGCGGCAGCGCTGCTCGGTGGAGGCGGAGGCAGCCCTCTTTTGCATTCAGGGCTTTCTGTAGTTATTATTAATGAAATAGTTTATAAGAAGATAATAATAATTTCAATATCTTAAACCAGTATCAGGGTTTAAGTTTTCTGTCCTTAGCACTGATGATTTGTTTTCGGGTTGGGTTGCAAGATTTCTAATAAGAGGTCGAGCAGGACCCTNGGATTTTAGGGTGTTCAGTTTTGGGGTGTGGGGGGGTGTGGGGGGGTGTGTGGGGGTGTGTGGGGGTGTGTGAAATATGCACCGGAGCACGGGGAGCTGCGGAACTGCCGGGGCGTGAAAACCGCACAAAGCGCAAAGCTGGGCAAACTGGCAAAAGCCTCTCCACTATTACTTTCAACGCAAGAATCGCATAGTACTACCGATCTGTGGCTTGGTTTCAAGGGTATTCTGCCAGATTTTCACGAGATGGTCAGCTGAGAGTACAGTCATGACGTGAAATCGGAATGCAATCACGCTTAGAAGCAAAAACTTCACGCGGATGGTACAAACATCAGCTATGATCCCGCAGCGAGAACCAACACCCTTGATGTTGGCATTTGGTATCATTTGGTCTATACGACAGATCCGCCACCAAAACTTACAACTGGATCCCAAAATCCTCCAAAACCGGACACGTCGCCCGCATAGCAGCAGCATCCGTGCGATTCCGGCATCGCCGACTTCTGCACGACAGTTCCGAGACTCAGAATCGGAGCTGGCACGTTGGTACTCGAGATCGTCTGCCATGGCTGAGCTTTTGGCCGTTGCTTCGACGTTTCGAACTAGCAGAAGGCTATAGGGCCAGGTTCTTAGACATCTGCAGCCTTGACACTTCTGTCAATTTCGTCCTGCCTTATCCAAACATTCTCCGTGCTGCTGTCGCGAGATCCACGGCCAGGCTTGCTCGGAAATGTTGGTACCAGTACTAACTTCGTTGGCACTGGCCCAGAAGCCTACAAGCAATCTTTCAGCGAGAAGTTGAAGCTGTTGGCTTCGGCGGTTGCCAAGCCATTGGTCTGCAGGGCTTCGAGTTCGGTGTACTGGCTTCTGCAACGGTCTTCATGGCAAGTGAGACAGCCCACTGAGCCTGAAAGAGCAACTTGGTTTCAGAAACTTGTAAGTCTGGAGTCTGCCAAGATCCAGAAGCTCCACGCAGGCTATAAAGCAAATCTGATCATGAGCAGGACTCCACGTAGAGTTTAATGCACAACATATTTGGTATTTCGTGCAGGGCGCTATGCTCGAGGGCCTCGGATGGACAGTGGGGAAGATTTCGGGTTCTGCACCAGCTCAAAGCAAAGCTTCCCTGAAGGCAAACTCCCACGTATCTTTGCAGCACCCTGTCTGTCCCATGCTACGCTAAGTTAATCCCATAGTCCCTGCACAAACTCGCTTGCCAGGTCCTTTTCGGAGATGCCGGTGGAAGCACCCGACTCGACCTGCACGATGCGAAGACTTCGGGTCTGGCGCTCGGGGTCACCTAGTCCACCACAGAATCATCGAAGCTGAAATTGCTCTTTAAGGAGGACCGACTGGTACAGCTTCGAATTTCCATGCTAGCTTGGAGATGGATGCTGAACTGCTGAAAGGGAATACTGCAACCTCAAATCCATTTGGGCCTGCAGTCCACAAGAAAGAAAAGCAGAAACAGGAAGCAGACGCAAAGATGCGAGGCCAGCAACCCTCAGGTCTCTCAGGCCCAAAAAGGCAGCCTTCTAACGAGTCATCATCATCATCATCATTCATATGAATAACGACTCCAGTTTGAACCCTTCCGAAAGCAGCGCTGCTTGATGATGCAGCATGTGCCAAGCCCACTAAGCTTGACAGCCGAAATCTGGAACCCAAGAGGAGAGCCCTCACCGAGCCTGCCCGGCGGCGAAGTCTGGCACAAGTCCGGCAAAGCCGCGCGTCGCCAGGTGCTCTGCCGCGTGCCTTTGTTCAGGCATGGTCCGAGATCTCCCATCTCTTCGCAGCTACTTGGCATTCGAACCCCTCGATGTTGGGTCAGGGTGGGACAAGATCTCCTCGGAACTGCTTGGTATCCTGCAACGTTTCGGGCTTGGAACCTCTTCATGTCGGGTCAGGTCCATAGAGTGGGCGGCTGAGGAAGAGGGCATGGCCTGCCTCCTTCCGGCATCTTGCGCGCCAGCCTTTTTGCGGCGGCTGCAATTTCAGCTGCACAGCCGCCGCAAAGCGGCTGATGCGCAAAATGCCGAAATGAGGCAGGCCAAGCCTGCAGGGGCGAAATCCGGTCGGGTTGCCGAGGAGCACCCAAGTGCCTGGACGGAACCTTTGCCGTCTTTACGTGGAAGGTTCGGGCACGCCAACTCGAGAGGGCCCCATTCCACCATCTGGAGGACGAATTTCCCAATAGAGGCAGAAAGGCTACAGGGCCCCAGTAGTTCGGGGGGTTTCAGCGTTGCCTGCTCCAGGATCTCGGGATTTTGGGGCTGACATGAAGTCCTCCCTCAGGGGAGTGTTGGTTTTGGGGGTGGGCTATTCTTGACCTGACTACCAGCAATTTCGACCGGCATCGCACCGACAGTGTCATCATCACCGTCATTATCAGATGGAATAGCCCAGCAATCCTGAAACCTACTGCTGTAGCACTTTAGCACAGCTTCCTTTGAAAAGGGACGTTGTGCAAAAGTGCATTGCAACCCGTAGACGCCGTAGACTTCAACGGTCGCACATGGTCTCAGTCGCTTTCTGGGAGTTTCTCGGCTTCGCGGTCTTCCGCGGTCCTATGAATAAAGGAAGAAAAACCGAAGGGGAAGCCGAGGCTCCCTCCAGGGCACCATGGGCACCTTACGCCTACTTTACGCCTGTAAGGGGTGGCTTTTGTGCCGTTTATGGTTACAATTGTCCGGAACCCCAAGCTAAGCTGCAGCAAAGGAGCCGGACCTGTATCGCCTCCGATCCGGCAACCTCGGGGCGACGAGGTATCACGTTTTGCAAGGACAACATCCAAGAGAGATCTTGCCCAGGCGTCCAGTGACGACGTATTTGGGCATGAGCCCACAGGGCGGCCTAAAGCTGACGGGGCTTCAGACAAGGAAGTTTAGCCTTTGAAAGCCTTTCGGGGTCTTGGACGGGCCGTAAAGGGTCATTAGGATCTTAAGACGCCGAGCCTCTGCATCCCAGATCTGCTCTTGAGATCTTCGCGGCCCGGTGCTGTGTGCGACAACTCCGAAGGAACCCTAGATAAACTACGTGCCGCGAAATAGTCGGAGATGAAAGGAGGCATGCTTTTGCAACTCCTCAATTCGCGAACCTGGGGGCTGGACCAGCACAACACCCATTCGACGGCCGCTGTGCAGGCGCGGGGTGGCGTAGTAACCCTGGGACCAGAGTTTAAGCTTTTCAGTTTTAAGGAGCAAGAGTCAGGGTTCAGAGTGCATTTCAGCACAAGCATCGAACATCCCTGTCGTGGAGCGCTTCAGGCTGAAGCCTTAGCTAGGCGTTTGCATCTCGAAAAAGGCCTTCAGCGTGTCGGTGATGGACACATCGACCCCTTGCGGCCTCTCGAGTCTACACGCGATTTCGTCTGAGTGTCACCCCAGATGGACCGCCAAGACCGATGAGGGAGGATGACTTGGACCATTAAGGCTATGAGGGCATCCATCATTGCTTTGAAGCGTACCCCTGACTCAACCTGGGGATTGTTGAAAGGGAACGGCTTCGGGGGAACGGCTTTGCGGTGCAAAACAGAGGCGACTGAAAAGCAGGGCTCAGGCTCCGGAAAAGGCCTCGAGGCCGGTCTTGAGTTGCTCGTGGCTGCCATGGCCATGGGGCAAAAGGGCTCGCTGTTTCCCGGGGGGGGGGGGGGGGGGGGCGGGCCTGGGGCTCAGCTTCAGGGCGTTCAGGATATCTTTTAGGATCTGTGGGGATCTGCATGTCGAAGCAGGAGTTGGAGTGGGAGCAAGTCGCGGCTTTCAAGCTGAATGTTGAGAGTTGGGGTTCTGTGTTTCCATGGGCATGGTTGCTGTTGGTTGCCAATTAAAGCCACGGTGAGCTGGCTTTGCGGAGAATGGCATGCTGCGCTTGAAGCACAAAGCTGCATCACAACTGCTTTTGCAAGCATGTCAACCGACGGTTTACTCGCTCCCCGGCTCCACTATCTTGCTTTGAAGTCTCGCCTAAGCATGACCCAATGTCTGACAGTGCACCACCCTCGAATGTCTTTCCCGCAAACATCCTCAGATCGTTCCCGCTGGCGTTTCCGGTATCAAGTCCAATCTTGTGAAGTTGACGGCAAGTGAGAAACCTTTTTGACTCCAAGGCTGCAGCTCTGGGCTCCCTCCATTCAGCCCTCTCCGGAGGAGGGAGAACATGCCTCTTGTTGTCGGAGAGGTTCATGCAACAGTTTGGGGATTCGGAAAGAACGTACACTTCTGGGCAGGTACTCGAGGCAGTGGGCATCCATTCGTTTGAGGTCTTGGTCCATATAAGCGGAAGGGCGTCTAGCCAAGAAGCCAGCGCCGCAGCAGCACTGCTACTACGCACATACTCTGGAAGATGCGCGGCTTGGTTTTCAGGGGGTGGAGCTACTGCAAAAGCAGCCCAAGCTTCTCCTACGCTGTTTCTGCCACAGCTGCTCTTATATAACCTCAACGCATTGTCAAATTCCACATCCAAGCATCTTGAGACAAATGTGCGATGCGCCTTTGGAAGTTTGGTGTTTCGGAGCTAGCTTGGGTATGGGCTTCGGTCTCCCTACAAAATCAACCTTTGGAGCCCACATCCCCGTGAACACCAGTCAAAGATCAAGAAGCAAAGGGCATACTGGTCCCTATGTTGAAATTCAAACGTTGACTTTCCGCTCCGAACCACTCCCTGAAATAACCACTCCAGACGGAAAGCCTCGTCAGCCATCAGGCGCCTGCCTCACAGGCCAAGGCGGCTGCATTTTCACAAGACCCTCTGAAACCAGAACAACAACAGTGTTTTGCAATACGTATGACGACACGAATGCTTCGGGTGGAGCAGTTGAGACTTCGGTGGTTAAAGTCCAAGGCCGCTGGTGTGCTGTGGCTTTGGGCGAGTTCGGGAGCCTGAACCGAAACCAGAAGAGGACATCAGAATTTGGCCGATGCTTCCAAGAAGGGATTCCGAGAGTATGGTACAAGTTCAGTTGAAGCCGCTATGCATCAGGGATCCTTGCCAGAAGCCCAAAGCAAGGCTGCGATTCAAACCCGAGACCCCAATCTTACGTCGACGCCGCAAGGTGACCTTGAAAATCAGTATCTTCAATGCCGCATCCCTGAAGCTTGCACGAGTCTCTTGCCCTGACTCAATCCTGAGAATATGTAAACATTGGTACACAGTATATGATCTGGGTTCGAATTTTTCAGGCAATTATGGTAGAAGCCAGAAAGTTGGAACATCGTTCTCCTCCTACCCTTAAGGTAAAGTATAAGGGATCCTAGCACCAATCCTCCTAAAGCCATGTTCCAACTTTCTGGCATCTACTATATACGGAAGTCTTACTACAGTTACAGTTTCGAACTACACAGAGTCTCTACCAAACGCATTTATGATCTGGCGGCTAGGGCCATGGCTGCATGTTGCCCTGTGCCCCTCGAGCAGCAGAACGCCGCACCTGAGTTTCACACAACACTCCCAGCAGAACCCTGACCAGACAACAAGCTGAGCTGATGTAGTTTAACTTAAGACGAAGGGACGAACAAGGTTCCCGCAATCGTGGTGTTGGCAGGTTCGTTATCCGTGAAGATATACAACTGCCAAGATTGCCGACAACTTCTAAGATTGCCGACTGCCCTGCAAATTGCAGGGATGAGAGAAATGGAAGATACAAGAAGCCTGCATATCGGAGACGTTTGGCTATATGTAGATTGTGCAAGCAGTCTCACTCTGCAACTCTGCCACAACTGGGGTTCTCAGTCAAGCCGCTGCATGCTGCAAGGACCCGTGCCCGCTCCGAACTCTATGGAAAGGAAAACCACTACACCTCCCGCACGGGAGACTGGAAGGCAGAGAGTCAGGTTCTTGAAACCTTCGACAAACGGACTTTATATATGCCACTGCAATTTGTACCCCTGTGCACAACTCCATAACCCGATTCCCACTGAAAGCAAGTGTCTCACTCGAAGCTTCCACTCCTAGAGAGCTGCCTTTGTGTCCGGTTTAGGAGGGTGATCATTGGAGGGCTCGGGGTTGGGGGCCAAGGATGTCTCGAGCTGGAGAACGACAAAAGATTCACAGATGTGCTTACCTGGCATACACCGAACTGGTCCGCTCTTCTGGGGCTTCGGGCTTCGTGGTATCCGGACACTAGGTTGTGATGTGCACCGGTCGGTGAACGCGGCTTTTTGAGCGATCCGCCAAGTGACCGGAGCCCAAACAAAGAAAAATCGAAAGCTGAACTTGGCATCAGCTTGGCGAAAACGAACCCGAGTACCCTGCTGCTTGCCAAGCAATGCATGAAACCTTATGCCTGTGACCTTTCGGGGTGGTGAACCGCTTTCTTCTTCAAAAAGTACGATGGATGAATATGGCTAGGACCACCGTCAAGCCTGCAGCCCATCGCCTACACGGAGTTCGAAATTAGATTCTGTCGTCGGTAGCGTAGAATCCCACCAGCGAGTTGATTCTCTGGTGCGATTGTGCCGACAAGAATGCGAAGTCAGGAGTGTGTTGGGATCGCCAGTGCTACTCTCAGTTTGGCTCTGGCATCGGCAACTCTTACTTAAAAAGTCTCTCATGCAAAACAGTCCACAGAATATCTCGGGTCGCCACCTTAAATCCGTCAAAAGGCCTAAAGACCCTGCAAAGGCCCTCGCAGCTGTAACCACTCCCACCAGGCACAGGGGTCTCAGTACCCGGCTCTGGCACGTATGGTAGAGGTCTCCCTCGCCAGCTCCCTGTCTTTAAGGTTCAGGTTAGAGGATTTGTGATTCAGGTTGGGGGGCTTTGCAGGGGCAAATAGCGGAGAAATGAAGACTCGAGCAAGATTAAGAAGTTAAGAAGCTTGTGATGGTACTTTGGGCTTGGCGCCTCTCACATCCCAGCAAACGATCAATCAGCAGGGTTTTGCTGCTTGTTGCTGCCTCATGCAGCAGAACAGAACCAGGAGTCTTTAGTTCAACATCCGAGAAGTCGATGTGTTTACCAGACAAGCGAAAGCGCAAAGCACCGGACAGTCCCACCGAGCCAAAGACTTTCCACCCTAAGCCACCCACAAGACCCTAGTCCCCCGGTCTTGACCTCTACCAAGCTGAAATCTCATCGTCTTTCACTGAAGCCACAAGATATACCCCACGATGCTCCCCACAGTCCTTGTTTTGTCTTCGTACTGTAGGCAAGACCTGGTCACCTGACTGTGAGTTTGGCTTTGCGGACACTGGATAGTTCAGAGATCGGACTCTTGGGCACATGAGAAAGAGCTCAAGTTCTGATACTTCGAGGTGCAGGATATCAGGGTTTCGGTTCTTGGCAGCGAGAAGGTGGTCTCCATACCTCAAACGTCACGCTCATACTGAAGCAACGAAGCATTCTCCGGTACCCCCAAATGGGCTGTTGAGCTTCCAAAACTTTCACTGAAGTGCAATAGTGTCAAAAACTCGAAGGTTCAAACCCCAGATGCATAGCAAAGCCCTGAAACTCTAGGGCCCCGTGCCATCAGTGTGAAAACCTTGGGTTGGGAATGATTCTGTGCGTATGCATGAAGTCAGAATGTGTGTTGCAAAAAAATGCATATCCGGACACATGTGTGTTGCAGAAAAGCCACAGTTGGACACGTCTGGGTGCCGCGGAACAAAGGCTACAATCCATAGTTTGAATAACAGGGACATCTGTCCAAGGCCGAGTGGCTTACAGCACTTCCGGCGATTCACGAAGGGGTTTAGTCTCGTCTTCAACTCCTCTCACGCACTCGATTTGGATCAACTCGTTTGTTGCGCAGCACCACCAAATCTCTACCATTAAATCAGCGACCCAGCTAGTGCGGGAAAGTCTCCTGGTGTCATGGCTCGAAGCCAGGCCGAACTTAAGATTTACTCTTCAGGCAAACTGTCAGCGTGATTCTTGAATCCTTGAAGTCCAGCCACCCTCCACGGAGCCGAAATTTCAAAGGGCGAGTCTGCCTTCCGACACTTTGAGCCCTGAGCGAAGACCCGAAGTCTGGACCAACAGCCCCGAATGCCTGAACCTGTCACGCACATCCCTAACCCCTCAAGCGATCCGAAACACACCCGTGAAGCTCCCTTTCTCAGGGCACCGGGCTACTGCGCCGAAGAGTAAGGCGGAAAGGAGGGACATGAGCCACATCTTGGCGCTGAGGTTCGGGGCAAATTTGCTGCTTTGTGGAGAGAGTGGAAGGCAAAAGTGTCAGTGCATGTTCAGCCGTGTCGGATGCAAGCATGACATGACCAGCATCTTCGTACCGATGCAAGTAGCTGCATCAGAAGCAGCCTCACCACCCGGCAGCAGCAGCAGCAGGAATTCCT
This sequence comes from Symbiodinium sp. clade A Y106, assembly GCA_003297005.1. Classification (NCBI taxonomy): domain Eukaryota; class Dinophyceae; order Suessiales; family Symbiodiniaceae; genus Symbiodinium; species Symbiodinium sp. clade A. The sequence continues at coordinate 8,974 of BGNK01007356.1, forward strand.
TATTACAGTCTTTTTGGCCGTCGTCGTGGTCGCCGTCGTCGTCGTAGCTAAACATAGACATGGAAGGTGGCGACAGACTCAAATTGCGCAAAAACCCGAATCCGGATTGCAACGAAACATCCTGGGTCTCGCACGGCCAACCCACAAACACCTACATCTTGATGCCTCCCCTCCTGGACATTTGAAGACGTCGGAATCTTGCTTGAGGGTTCGGGTGGGCCTGAAGGTTTGGATCTACATACCGGCTGAAGGTTTGAGATCTGGGCCAGGATCGAATGTCAAAAATTCGGGTTCATCGTCTGGCGGGAAAGGTTGCAGGCTCTGGCGAACCAGGTCGCCACAGGAAATCCAATGCAAAAATCCCGAACCGGAAACTATCGCACAAACCGATGTACCTGGAGTTCTTCCCAATAACCCGTCTTTGATTCTACCGAAAACACATCCGAAGCATGCCATGCCAATAGCGAGGTCATGGAGGTCAAGATCGAGAAGACTTCGCTGACCAGCACACTTCTGAGAACGACTTTTGCAATTAACTTGTGCAGTTCCCCTCATCTTTCGATGGGCGACTTCCGCGTCGGTGCCTCCTTTTCAAACTTCGGGTAGCAGTGCCTGAGACGGGAGTTACTGCGGGCAAAGAAGGACAGCCGCAGCTTCTAAGTTCATGAAGCTCACTGTCGGTCACTACCGGACTTCAGGAAGACATGCCATGAAACCACAGCAAAAAGACGCCACGAAAGCTCTGCACATGCTTTGAAGTTCCCTAAGCAATCCGAAGAGGACCCTATCCACCTCGCGAAATCCAATAACATAACGAAGACCACGTCGAACCAATCAGCACATCTCAAACCTTTCTGATAAAGCCCTAAAGCTAGTACGCAACGAAAGCTCTGGGCAGCATGCTGGAAGACAGAGCAAGTGCATCCGACAATCTTGCAGCCACTGCCTGCGTCGCATTTGCCAGGCTCATGGCTCGGCGGGAGTTCAAGAACATGTAGGGCCTAGTATCTTTCTAAAGCTTGGTTTGCAAAACCGAAAAAGGCCTGCCAAGAGCTTCATCTCTGAACCGATGAAGTCCGGACAATTCCAAGGCTCCCACTGTATCCTGTTTTGTCCATGCCGCACGTAGAGGACCCATCCTGCAAAATGGAAGAAAGCACCGATGATCCCATACAATGACGCTGTAATCCGTTCGCTGCTAGTAGGCTCTTCGCAGCTTCGCGCAAGTCTTGATTCTCGTGCTACGCGGGCCATTGACCACCTAGCGGCCAACAAGCCAGTGCGGGTCGGGGTCTTGGGTCATGTGGTCAGGCGATGTATCGGATCAAGGGAGAGTCGACTTGACATCTGCGATGCGGCACATCTACGTACTTGAATTCTGCGGCAACCAATGTCGACACCAAGCTTTTTGAAACGGCAGGTGCTTCATGCCGGATCTGTTTGGAAACGACGATTGTTGCATCCGTCCGGATACCTGGACCATCCAACCCCAGTCCAACTTTCCAACAGGCCTCTGAACCCAATGTTGCAACCTCCGCACACTTACACAGCACCTTGCTGTGGAGCGCAGGCTCCGTATGCAGCGCAGTCCTGCATGCCAGGATCTACGACTCGTTTTGGAGTTGCAGTGTACGGGGTGCGAGATAGGGCCGTCGCTTGCAATCCGAAGTTCGATCAGAAAAAATTCAATAGAACATAGCACAGCGATACGCCCTCCAGAAGTAACGTTTTGGGCACGGGTTTTGCATAGCCTCTGCCGAAAAAGCCAAGCGGACGGTCGCGATGGTCATGGTCATGACTGAAGTTTCAACAATGTAGCTAGTCTTCTGGTTTGCTAATCTTCTAGTTGTTGAGCACACAAGTAATCCTACACACGCGAGATTCTGCCTGTTCTCTGCCAAATGTTTGCCCGACCAAGACATCCGTAATGACCAACGGCAGAAGCAGGAGGATTCGTGCCTGCTTGCTTCTGGCGGATGGCTTCCTGGGCAGTGCTCCGATGTCGTTGACTATACAACTCAAGACAGAACGATTGAGAAGCATCCGGGATTGTCTATCAAACGGTAGTAGACGGAATGCCAACAGCACTCCCATGCACAGAAAGAATGACAACTACAATCCCGGGACAGATGCGGGTCCTGCCACTCGCGACTACCGGACTTGAATGAATGCCAGCTCGCATATGCCTACAATTCCCTTGGTCAATCTAGGCCGATGCGTGTATGAGCACTGCCAACACCAAGCGCTGCACCCTCAGAAGAAACAATCACGCATAATGATTCCGAATGACGAAGATGATATGCACACTGCTAGTCAGCATTGTCAGTAGGAGATGAAGCAGCAACAACAGCGAAACCGGCAGCGGAGGGGGCGGCAGCGGTCCTAGCTAACGTACGGGTGAAAGGTTCAGAACTGGGGATACAGTATCTTGGGTTTATTTCCGTGTATCGTACTCACAAGCCGTACCACAAAATTGAAACTCTTTCTCTCCGAGTATGCCGGAAGATATATACACCTACATCATTACAGAGCAAGCCTGTCACAGACTAGGCTTGACATGGATTGCTCCGGTGTTGAAGAGCGATTCGGTTGCGTGCTTCTGTTGGAAGCACTTGCCTTAAGAAGGCCTTCATAGCCCTTCCTGTTCTCATCTCGCGCGCAAACCCTCGGCGAGTTCAAGTTGATCATCAAGCTCCGTTGCCGGACCAAGTAACCTGATCTCTCAAGACAGCAACGGGAAGCTCCAAATGCAGTCGAGCTGCCAACGCCGATGGACGTCGCCGCTTGTGAGACGTTCCTAGAAGCACGCGGATTTAGGGTTAGATTCGAGGCTTCAGATATGAGGGACACCTCGAACCTTGAACCAAACCCTCTGCTGAAGCCTGTAGGGTTGGGCACAACAGCAGGGGCTCGGTCAAGGTTGCGTATGCCCAAAGCCAAAAAATGACGATTCACCGTCCAGATGTCGGGCTCTTTCAGACCTTTTGAACTTTGACTTTCAATCACTCAAACACTACATCCCGAAACCCAAAAAGCATCCCCGACCCTACATCCCGGGCCGTCTTTTCGCCGAGCCTAGAGCGCTTCGAGAGGCCCTCTTGAGTGAAGCCATTCACGACCAAGACGTCGTGCTCGAGCCTTGAGGCAAACAGAGAACAGCCCGCACGAGATTGGGGTCGACATTGCCGGTACAGGTGCCTGAACATCTCGGGTGAAAGCTACGTACCAGTACTAGTACTAGTACTAGAATGGCCCCCCTTAAGACTCAACAACACTCATGACTGCTACGGGTCAACGGGACAAACTGAATGCATTGGTTGATCAGCAACAGTACCATTAGCAAAAAACAAACTCTGCCAGCAAAACCGACTGTCTGACTAACATCATGGACGCCATCCTCGCCTTCATCCCTTCCAATCGACTCCAGGGCAAACTTAACACTTCCCTTGACCTAAGGGTGGCGCTCAGAGCTCACATCGCGAAGGGCCCAAGAAAAACGGGCCCTGATCAGACACAGGCCGGCCACGAAGCCTGCACACAAGTCCAGCGCTTCCAAGGCAAGGGTTTAGCTTTTTGGACTTCGAGTTCCGAATTGCGGTTGGGGGGCATTCTCAGCGGCCTTCGCTATTGCTGCGCAACCTCGCCAACTTACTCTCAACGGCATGCATCTTTGAGACTGCGGGGCTGTCCTCACGAGATGCTGAGCAAACAACAACGTTGCGACTAAAGCTGTACTTCATATTCTCATACGAGAGTTTGCAGAATATGAGGATACATGTGCACAAATTTTGACGGGAACGCCTGATGGATCAGCGTTTCAAACTCAATGTAGTGCGTTCAGGGGCGGGATAGCATGAGGACACGATCTTGTGACTCTCATGGCATGCTGTCTGTGGAACGGATGGAGCTTTGAGTTCCTTGCAAGTGTCGACTCGCTTGTGCTTTTTTACGATATATATCTGCTTCACAAAATTCAACACCTAGACTCACCAAAGACGACTCAAAACGAAGCCTCGCGTGAGACATGACAGCATCCAATAGAAAGACGCCACTCCGGATGGCAGGTAGAATGAAGGGACCAACTTCGGAGCTTTGACAGCTGTGGCTAGCATCCATCTGTATTTAATGGTCCGCTGTTGAAAGTATACTTTACCTGAGCATTGCAGCGACAAGCGGCCTGCTGGCACCATGAGCAAATTTCACGCCATTCTGGGGCGAGCCGCGGCTAACAGCCTGCCACCCTGTCGTGCAACCTCGTCAAAACACCAACATACTGAAGACTGAAGCTGATCTGCCCAAAATGAGCAAACCGCATACGTTCCACACGATGGCATAAATCTCATGTGCGTCTGGAAAACCCATACATTAACGAATAGGCATGTATTGGGAGGAATGAGCTCCCAAAAACACAGCTACTGCTGTAGCTTGAGCAAGAAGGGTCCACATTCTGTGGCTTCATCGCCTCATCTGAAAACGAAATGCCAACGACCCTTGGAACGGACACACGCGCTCAAAAACAACGGAACCGAGTCGATCCTTGCCCTCCGTCGTGGCTCCCAAGCCGATGGGGCAAGGCTCTGCGCACCGAAGACTCTCAAGAGCTTGGAGCCAATAGCACAACACCTCTAACTGTTCACTCTCCCAAAACGGGTTGGAAAGCAACAAAAATCACACTGACCTCGGAGCCGGTGTTTTCTCCGAACTGAGAATGGTGCCGTACGCGAACTAGTCTGTAAGGAAGTCGGGACTGGAACAGGCAGTACTGTACAGGTCACTTGGTATGCCAAGTCCAGAAAGTTCAGCTACCGCGCCTAACTACTTACTAACATGAAACGAAACATGGCACGAAATTCGTCAGAGAGCCACGAGGCAAGGACCAGATGCGTTGCGACATGTCTGTCTCATGCCCTCCAATGTTCTGACGCTCAGCTTTTGGCAAAAACTTGCCAGTCAGACTCCATGTGGTCCACTGCATATTACTAAATCGAACCGAGTCGGATGCAGCCAGCCGCATTCAAAGTTCTAGCAGACTTCGGCTTGCCATGTGTGTCAGACTTCCCCAACATGTCCAAACGAATGGCGTAGTTGGGACAACTTGGACCTACTGAAGCACATCTGCTGAGAGAGCCTTTTCCCGGTTGCACAAGTTTCTTGATTCTTCTCTGAGGTTTCTAACTCTGGAGCCAACGTGAGCCGTGTTGCTCGGCTTCCTGTGAAGCACTAATCTGAGACAGCTTCACGTGCCCTCAGATGAGCTCAGTTCCTGAAGTCACAAGCACATACATGCAGCCTACATGTCTGTGCCGCTTCAGGCCGGCCCAGCGTCAAGGGGCCACTGGAATACATCCGAGACGCACATTCGTGACTATCCTGACTCACTTCCTGCCAACTTGCCCACAGCGCAATAGATAGACACAAAATTCCCGCACTGGGCTCATTCCAACTCCGTAGGGCTGGATGGATCACGCAGGCAGAAGAAGGCTTTGAATAATTGAAATCCTCAAAGCTGGCCTGTGTGTCGCAGGGTGACGCTCTCCTCGAGTTTCAGGGGATTGTCCTTTGTTCACTGGTGCCGATGGAGCAAAGAGCTTCCTTGCTCTACAGGTCTCCGGACAGGCATCTGCACACCGTCGAGCGAGGCCATGGCGCTTCACAGCTCCAGACTTTCCTCAGAAGCTCCGCTCCCATGTGAAAATAGAGTGCATCGCACTCAGTCTTTTTTTGAGCCAAACGGACACAGACAGTGAAACAACTACAGCTGTTTGTCCAAAGCACTTCAGAACTTGAAACAAAACGAGATGAAACGAACGTGCAGTCACTCACCTGACTCAAAAATGCAAACCATCAGGACATCCAAAGTCGCATGTGGATTTTTTGCAAGATCTCTTGACGTATCTTTTGAAAAAGGAGCAAATCCAACCCAAAGCGACAGAATGCGCACGAACCTGTCACTAAACCCACTGAAGTCAATCTCCCTGGTGCCCACCTGCTGCAAACGCCGTCGCCTACTTTACACTCTGTTGAGACTGACTCGCTCTTTATGGCTTCTTTAACTCAAAAAGCCGCTACACCTCCTTTTTCGTGTAGGGTGAGCATTTCGCTTTGGGAGCTCAAAACCGTAACGATCTTGGAGGCAAACACAGCTAGAGTGTTTGTGAGAATTCCAAGCTCCAAAACACTCTCATGGAGACCTTAGAGTTCTTTATTTGGGCTGTAATATCGGACAAGCAACTGCCTCCATGATTCGTAAGCACACAACGAACTTCAAGAGTGTGTCGAGTAAGAGCTACCAACATGGAACTTAGAGCAACGGTGACAGTGCGGATGCGTCGATTTGACAAGTTCGTTGGACATTGGCAGTTCGCATGCTTTTGACTCTCACAAAAAGAGTGAGTCAAGTGTTTGAGCACGATTTCATGCTCGTTGCTTGAATGTTTTCCTTAAAATTCAAAACAGACTTCGATGCCTTGCGTGGCATTATGTGCTCAAAGTGGAGATGTGGTTTGAAAGAGCGGAAAGTGTGTGCAGGGCAACACTGCCTGCTTCGCATTATGTTGCAATGACAAAAACTCTTGGCGGAGCACTACGTGGAACTTAAGGTCCCTCCTAGACCTTTTCCCTTGGAAGAACACAGTCACTACAAACACAGCGGACAGCTGCAAGTCTTTTTCACTCAGCTTGAGCCAAACAGTCACTCCGGCACACGCAAGTGTGGAAACGAATTCAAACAAACGAATTGGCGTATTGGGCACTAACCACAAGATTAACAGAGCAAATCTTGTGGGCTTTAAACAGAGCGCTGAAGATCCTTCAAGGAGTCCTCATCACCAAAACAAGCACACCTTGAGATCGAAGAGATTCTCAAATGTACTTTCAAATCATCAAGGAAGGTTTCCTGAAACCGTTCCCAAAGCAAAACACTCACAAACAGAGGTACCTATCAAAGCGACTAACGCTCATGATCTTACACACTGCCAGCCTCTTGCTTTCTGATGTCTTTTGCCATCCTTTTCTTGGTGTCGATCCTTTGTAGATCCTTTCCTGTTGTGGATCATCCTAGTGCCGAACCTCGAGAAGCGCAGCGATGCAACGGTGCTCGAAGCACGGACTCTGCGACGACAAGTGTTCCCCCAAGATGGTTCCGCGTTGAGCTCAATCAAGGCAGAAGTCCATGCAATGAAGCTGGACCGTGGATCTGGACTGCCCAAACGTGAAAATTGTCCAAGGAGTCTAAGAGCAAAAGGTGGAAAGAAGAAGAGTAAAGGAAAAGGCAAGACCGTTGCCAAGTGGCGAATGGTGAAGGTGTCAGTGTTGACCTCACTGGGAATCAGGAATGGACTGAGCCAGAGGCTGAAGCTCATGTGAGCTCAGTGTTGCAACAACTCAATGAGATCGTTGAAGTGGTGCGACGGGGATTGGATTCTGCCGGCCCCAGGATGAGTTTGTTGTAACTCAAGAAGCTGGTTTTTCAAGTTTGGATGACCGAGTTGAGAGAGTGATCTCAATGAGATGTTGGGAAAGGAAGTGCCAGGATCAGTGAATTTACTGAGAGGATCTCAGGTGAATGGTGTTTGTAGCCTGAACAACGACCAGATGTCAAATTGGTGGCTCATTGATTCCGGTGCTTCGGTGACAGTCATCGCCAAGAAGTTTCTTGATTCCTTTATGGTGGTGTCAAGGATGCCTTTATGTCCAAGTGAGAGATACTCAGCTGCAAATGATACGCCTGTGACGGTGTTTGAAAGAGTGAGAGTGAGAGTGAAGATGCCTCTGTACGAAGGGGATTNGGTGTCAAGGATGCCTTTATGTCCAAGTGAGAGATACTCAGCTGCAAATGATACGCCTGTGACGGTGTTTGAAAGAGTGAGAGTGAGAGTGAAGATGCCTCTGTACGAAGGGGATTCCTCTTTTGGAATGGTTCCTGTGATGGTGACTGGAGTTGTAGCTGATGTTGGTCACAACATTCTGAGCACGGAGCACATGGTTGCTACAGGCTGGGAAGTGAAGTTTTCGAAAGCGGAGATTTCGCTNCTGGTTGTCCATGGATTTATCTGCAAGGTGCAGAGACAACCAAGAAGGTGACCTTTGGAAGGACTCATGTTAAGATGGATGTAGACCAAGAGGGTTCTTCAAGTCCCATGGAAGTTGGGGACGTGTCAGCTATGACTGTCAAGATGAAGGAGGAACTTGAAGTTCATCGGATGCGTGGACATATCCCTTTCATGTCTGGGTGTCCCCATTGTCAAAAGACAAGAGGAGTGACACAACATNACGTGTCAGCTATGACTGTCAAGATGAAGGAGGAACTTGAAGTTCATCGGATGCGTGGACATATCCCTTTCATGTCTGGGTGTCCCCATTGTCAAAAGACAAGAGGAGTGACACAACATAGGAGAGGCAAGGATGTGGGCAATCGCCCTGTGGAGCTGCAAGCAGATTTTTGTTTTATCAACTTGGTTACTGGTACCTTTGTTAAGGACCAACCCAATGCGCCCAACATGAAGATCTTGGTGTTGACAGAGATGTCCACCAGGATGGTTGGTTGTGCCCTTGTCGGGACAAGTGCGGATCACACATCGACCTGGATCAGGTACTGGATGAATGCTTTCGGGTTGACGACTGCGGGNTCTGCGGTGTTACTCAGGACTGATAGTGAAACAGCTGTCAGCGCGTTGATTCGCCGAGCGAATCTTGGGATTCGGATTGTGACTCAAAGAGCGCCACCGCAGGGACATGAATCCGTTGGTGGAGTTGAAAGAGCAGTTCGGACGCTGAAAGAACTGTTTAGCACGATCAGACTCGACTTGCGAGCCCAAGGGTATGATCTGAAGCGCAGTCCGCGTGCGTTTGAGTTAGGGTTGATTTACTGTGCTGCGATGCACAATCATCATTCAGCTGCNTATGATCTGAAGCGCAGTCCGCGTGCGTTTGAGTTAGGGTTGATTTACTGTGCTGCGATGCACAATCATCATTCAGCTGCGTTTGATGGGAAGAAGTCTCCTCAGGAGTTGGTTTTGCAAAGACCACTGCCTGAGTGTGCATCCACGCTGATTGGGATGACGGTGCTTGCTGAGTTACCGGATAGTATGAAGAAGACATCCTTATCGAGGTTCGTGGAAGCAGGAATAGACATAGGTCTAGCTGGTGGGTTGACCCATGTGGTGAGTTCAATGGTGAATGGGACCCCTCATCATTACAGGGCTAAGTCGATTAAGCACATCACTCCACTGAAGGTTGGTTTTTGAGCATTGTGGACACTTGCTCAAGGTGTACGATCCTACCGATACGTTAGCACCTCCCATTTTGAAAGAGTTGGATGATGGGATACCGTCTGAAGTGCAGGGTGAGGTTGACAGAGCCTTTGAAGGAAAGGTGTCTCAAGGACCTACCACAGACATGANGATACGTTAGCACCTCCCATTTTGAAAGAGTTGGATGATGGGATACCGTCTGAAGTGCAGGGTGAGGTTGACAGAGCCTTTGAAGGAAAGGTGTCTCAAGGACCTACCACAGACATGAGCCAGGTTGGACCGCCAGCAGCTTGGGTACGAGAGCATGGAGGAACGCCCGGATGTCCAGCGTGTGGTGAGAAGCGTGGAAAAGCCAATCACAATGCTGCTTGCAAACGGCGGTATGATAA
>BGNK01007358.1:509-18580 GCA_003297005.1 Symbiodinium sp. clade A Y106
ATGGCTATCATGCGCAGATACTGTCTGTGTGAATGTGTAACTTATGTTATCACGAAAGCCCTTCCCGTAATATAACACAAGGGACACGTCACATTATACGTAAAGGTTCCTGCCACATACATATATACATATATACATATATACATATATACATATATACATATATACATATATACATATATACATATATACATATATATATATATACATATATATATACATATATATATACACATATATATACATATATATACATATATATATACATATGTATATATATATACACATGTGTATGTATATGTATACTGCATTGATTCATCCAAGGTTTACCCTAGACTTCGAAGCCCCAAACCCCAAAGCCTGACGCAAAGTCCCAAAACAGCCCCCCTGAGTGCTGCTTGAAGTTGCTCCAGTTTTGGCCAGGGCCGCGGCCGAATGGCCACGAACGTGGTTTGGTGCCTCGATTTTTGGCTTCACCTCAACCCCAGACACCTGAACCCCAAAACCCCTACATGCTAAACTCCAAAACTCCTGAAGCCGCCAAACCCCCAAAAACTCTAAACTCTTGCGGCTCACGGATTTGGGGGTTACGGGCTTACGGCCTCGAAGCGAATGTGTACCTGGACAGGACAGCGTCTGAGAAGGCTCTACTCTAGGGACAGTCCAGAATTAGATCAAGGTTTCGGGGTATACCATACTATATTTCTGAAGCAACCCCGGGGAAAAATCATGATATACTATAGTTACTGTAGTCTAAGTCTCCAAGTTTTGGCGTACAGTATATAGTATCAATGTATCAGTGTATGTAGGGACTATAAAAGAGGACAGACCTACTGATGGTACGAACCTGTATGCTGCGACTTCCGGGCGCTTCAAGCTTGAGGAAGTCACAGGCTCCTTGAGTCAACGGTGCTGGTGTCTAGGAGAAGCGCGGACTGCATTGCTCTGAACCCTAAACCCTAAACCCTAAACCCTTAAACCCTAAACCCTTAAACCCCAAACCCTTAAATACCCCAAACCTAATCCCTAAACCCTTAAGCACACTCTAATGCGGAGAAGGAACGAAAACATGGGGACGTCACACTCGTCCAACCACATACCCGAAGCCCCGAGGCTTTAGCAACCATAAGCCGGCATACCCTGTCAAATGGAAAACCCTAAACTCTAAACCCTTAAACCCTGAACCTTAAACCCTTAACCCCTAAACCCCAAACCCTTAACCCTGAACTCCAGTGCTCTGCACTGAACCCTCCTCTGGACACTGAAAACCCTCTGGGGCAAGGCGCTTCTTGTGGGTCTGCCAAGCCGTCACGATGCAGACGGCCCCGTCCTGTGTTTTCGTGTTTTATTTTGTTTCTTGGGGGTTTAGGGTTCAGGGGTCCTAAGCTCTTTGAACCGTGTCCTGCGTATTTAAGGAGATTACTGTTTTTTGCAGTCTTCCTCTGTAAAGGGAGGGGAGTTTAGCAGCTTGGGAGCTCGGCGCAAACAGTTTGGGGCCTTGAGGCTTCCTTTAGGGCTTCGTTTAGAGTTCCTTCATAGGTTCCGTTAAGGGTTCTTGAGGGCCTAGAGATCACGGCTTTGAGGTGTTAGGGCTCGTGCTTGACTTACACCTGCTGAAGCTGAGATCTCATCCAACAGCTGAAACTCCGAACCCGCCGCAAACCCTACTCCCATCCCTGAAACCCCAAACCCTAGGAACCCTAGAACCCTGAACCTCCAAACCCTTCAACCGCAAACTCTACAGAACCTTTCTAGACTTACCCTTTCCAAACTCTACGCTTGGGAACCCAGTCCTGCCCAAAGAACTTGTCGTCGGCGACGGAAACACCCCCGTTCGCGCCACTTGGAGCCGTGTAGCCTTTGGGCATTGCCGTTTGGGTCGGAGGCTTCGTGTTTCCAGAGGCCCGAGGCCACGAGGCCCCTACTTGAAGGGGCAGGGGACTTAGTAAGTTGGTTATAAGTAGGGTTTAGGGCACTTATAACTCTACTTTTCACCAACTTACTAAGTCCCCTGCCCCTTCAAGTAGAACCCCCTGCCCTAAATCTCATCACTACATACATTGAAGTGGGCGGCTTTTTGTTGGGATTCTGAAGCCTCTGGGCTCTTAAAGACTCCAAGAAAGAGAGTCTCCAAAACTCAAAGCCGCTTTCCTAAACGCGTATTCTCTTCGTCCTCCACCCCAGATATAACGCTAAACCACTGAAACAACCCCCGAAACACTGTTCAGGGTTCGGGAAGGGTTGACTTCGTGAACCCCAAGGGCCAAAGCCCCACCCCTAGACTCTACATACTCCAAGTCTTGCCGGAGAAAGGCCGAGTTTAGGATACTGAGCTGAAATTTGGGCTTGCGTTTACAGTAAACCCCTTAAAGTTGAAAACCGGATTAGGGCCAAATAGTGCTGGACTTCCTTATACAACACTCTTAAGATCTCTTAAGGATTGAGGCTATTGGGTTTCCAACTTTTGGGCTTCTACTGTAGGCTTTCGTTGGGGTTTGGAGTCAAGCTTAGCGTTGAAAAAACCGTACTTGTCCACTATCCTAGAGGTTAAACTTTGGGATTATGTAGGGGGTATAGTACCCCAAAAATGTTGAAGCTTACCTACTGCACTACTAAGGAACCGAGCCTTCAAGATGAACTCGGAACCAAGCAGCGCAATTTGCCGGTGGAGGCAACGATGCTCAGCCAACTGACCTGTCACGTGGGATCAGCGTAGCTTTCGGAAACCCCTCAACCCCCTGTGAAATCCTAAAGCCCTAATACCCTAAAGCAGCTGGCCCTAAACACTAAACTCTGAACCCGAAACTTTAACTCTATATCCGAAACCCTACACTGTAAAATCCTAAACCCCTAGATCCTAAACATGGAATCCTCAACCCTGAAACCCTAAACCCTACGAAAACGGCGAGATCGACCTCCGGTGCGCAGCCCAGCTCCTTTCTTGCTTCGGGCGTTGGGAGTTCGTGCATTTAGGGTTTTTAGGGGTTTGGCGTTTAGTGCATGTAGGGTTTGGGTTTTAGTGTTCAGGCCTCAGGCTTGGATTGTTGAGTTAAGATTACTGGGTTGTAGTTTTGGGGCTCTGAAAAGTATTTATGAATAGGTACCTCTATAGGAGCCATAAGGGAAATTAAAAAGTTTCCCAAATTACCCCCTAGGATTACATATTTGGGGTTTAGCGTTCTGGATTTAGTCAAGGTGTTCCACTGAAAAATCTCCACGATGATTCTATGATAGTTCTAGTAGAAACGAGATAGAGCGTCGGGCGCACTGCTTATTTACGGCTGTAGGGCTTTCGGGCCGCCAGGTTTAAGGCTTTAGAGCTCGACAAACCCTAAACTCTAAACCCCAAACCCTACAAACCCTAAACCCTAAACCCCTAACCCTACAAACCCTAAACTCTAAATCCTAAACCCTACAAGCCCTAAAGCCTAAACCCCAAACCCCAAACCCCAAACCCTACAAACCCTAAACTCTAAACCCTAAAACCCTACAAACCCCAAACCCTAAACCCTACAAGCCCTAAACTCTAAACACCAGTCCGGGAACTTGAGGGCTTCAGAAGTTAGGCTCCGTTCCGGGAAGCAGGCAAAGGGGAAGGGCTTCAGGGTTTGAAGGTTTAGGGCCTAAGGTTTTTTATGTTAGGGTTTAGGGAAAGGTGTAGGGTTTAGGGCTTAGGTTTCAGGGCTTGGGGTTTGGGGCTTGAGGATTCGGTTGCTTTGCGCTACAGCATCTTACTTACAGAACGACAACTTTTAGTCTAGAGTTTAGGGATGTGTAAACTGGGTTTCGGGTAGGGGGCTACGAAGCTTGGCATGAGCACGTCCTGCCATCCGAAATCTCGCACGACGGGGCTGATCCTTGCTAAGACGGATCCTACAATTTAGTGCACATGCCCCCACATCCTTGCAATCCGGAAGTGATTCCTAAAGCCCTAACCCTAAACCCTAAACCCTAAGCCCTAAACCCTAAACCCCTAAAGCCCCAAACCCTAAGCCTGAACCCTACAGCACTGAACCCAGGCGGCACCCCATCGCCTAAACACTAAAACCCCATGCTCTGAGGGGAACCTGTAAGTGCTCCTTTAACGCTTCCTTTCAGGGTTACTACAAGGGTTCCGCTATGGGGCCTGGGCTGAACACCAAAAGCCAAACCTTCAACCCTAAACACTGAACCCTAAACCCCAAACCGCATCCTTAACCTAAAACCGCAAACCCTGTACCGGAAATTCCTAACCTAAAACCCTAACCCTAAACCCTTACATCCTAAATTTTGCACCCGAGCCTTCGAGACCCTCAACCCTGAACCCTGAGCCCTGAAGCCGAAAGCCTTGTAGAACCCTATCTCAAAAAACCTTAGCCTCAGAGTCCGATACAAACTAAGCATCCGTATAGAACCCGTGCGGCAGAACCGACTTTGGCGTTTAGGGTTTAAGGCTTTACAGCGTTCAGGCCCTAGCCTTCAAGGCCTTGCTTGGAGGTTCAGGGGTAGCTATAAGTGGGGCTATAAGTCCCCTAATATGGGTTATAAGTATAGTTACCCTACTTATAACCCTACTTATAACTACCCATGAACCTCCAAGTAGCCAAAGCCTGAGCCGGCCAGTCCGTCCAAGTCTCAAACTTGGACCATCCGCTTCCGGTTGTCAGCGGCAACTCCTCTTGACTGTCGCCGTGGAAAAGCAGAGTGGCAGAGCCTGAGAGACTTGAGCTTTGAGCCAATAAACCAATCAGTTAAAGGAGTTGGAGTCTCTGATCGTGCAGGTTACCGTCCTCTCGTCGGTGTTTCGGTTTGTGTGAGTGTAGGCTTCCAAAGGGTTGTAGTTCTAGAGCCATCCCGGTGTAAAGTCGGAGTCAGGGGGTTCTAGCGCGGCAAATCGTGTTCGGCTTTGAAACTGTTGCCCACCCCCTCCGGTCCAGGTGTTGGATGTGGAGGCCTTAATATTTGGACGAGGGTTGTGGGCTCCTTTTGTAGAGTCATTACATACTCAGGAACCCCCAATACAGTGTTGGAACTGATTTAGCCCCCTTATATTGCGAAAGGTTGCAGCGCTTAGGCTGTGAATTAGTGAGATGCCTCCCCTACCAAGACTTTGGAGCCGTGAAATACTGTAAGGGGCCTAAATAATTAGAATGGGGTCTTGGAGCCGATTCCCGAGAGTGTGTCAGGTGTGTGGGCATAGGGTTTGCGTGGTCAGCCCCGCCCTCAAGCAAAACCTTGCAACATCGAAAACAAAAACGATGCAGCATTGCATATATGGGTGGTTGTCAAAATTATGGTCCCTTTTGGGGCACCCTAAATATTAGGTGCCGTATTATAATAAAGACCCAAAAGGGGACCCTAATTTTGAGAACCACCCATATGGGGATTGAAGGCTGTAGGGTTCCGCGCAAACCCGAAGCCCTGACACTCGACAGCTACTGGGAGCCCAAGCAAGGCACCGAAGCGTGGGCACCGAATGGCAAACTGTGAAAGGAAATATGGGAGTTTCCGAACATAGGGGACCCTGATATAGTACCCTAAATAGTAGGATCTTTATTATAAGGACCCCAAAATACTTTTCGGAAACTCCCATCTCCCTTTCTTGGGACAGGCTTCAGCAACTTCTGCTTGTTAGCTATCAACCTTACGCCACAAAAAAACCCTAAACCCTAAACCACAAGCAGGCTCGCAGCTGTAGCTCAACACGTCGGCGGCCACCGTGACGACGGAAGCCAGGCTCACACCTGTGGCCTGGGACGGTGTGATCCTTTTGTCGTCTGGATCCCGAAAAATAGAATCCCTCGAAGCTAGACCCCAAGCCACAAACCCGAAACAGTAAACCGCAAGCCCCAAACCCTGCATCCCAACTCCCACACCCAGAACCCCAAACCCCAACGACCCCAACCCCCCAGCTTTGTTGCCACAAGCTTTTCTCGGCCTACAAGAGCTTCTCTCGTCTCCCGCCCTGCGGCTCTCTGCTCTGAGAATCCACCAGGCCTTGGAGAGCTGAGTAATGTAAGGCCACTATAGGGCCTTAATAATTTTGACAGGGTTCTGGTGTATTTTATTATACTTTAGTGAAAATATCTATAGTAAGGAACAGGTAGCCTAAACCCTAAACCCCAAGATAGCATGGATAAATATATATATATATATATATATCTAGGCCCCTGCAAGGCTCTGAGCTCGGCCCCCGCTGTGCCACCCAACCAGGCGACTTCCCTTGAGACCCGAAACCCTAAACTCGAAGCCCTTAACTAGTTCATGGTTGGGATAGGATTAAACATGTACATTTCTATTCCTTATTGGGTTTAAGCACCCATAAAAATGTAAAATGTTACCCAACTATGACGAAGCTTAACCGAAACCCTACACGTTGAACCCCCCAACCCTAACCAATCCCTGAACCTGAATCCTAAACCTCGAACCCTACACCCTTTAAACCCCGAAACCCTAAACCCAAACCCTAAACCCTTAAGCTCCGAAACCCTAAACCTAAACCCTGAAACCTGAATCGACCCGTCTTTATCGGGCAACCTGGCCTGGTGGGCGGTGACCTCACACTCGAAGGAAAAGGCCTCGAAGCTTCGGGGCTTTGAAGGGTTCGAATAATTTCTGAGGGCGTAAGGCATGTAAGGTCTTTCAGGGATTTAGGGCGTATGTTAGGCGTTTAAGGTCTTTAAGGGATACTTCGGATTTCAGAGTTTGGGCGTTGTTGAATTTAGGTTCTGGGTTTGGGGCCTGGTGCAGGCAGGCATACCTGGAGTCCTGTAGCCTTTTGCACCGGGCCTGCCTGTAAGCCAATGCCTTCGACTCGATGAAGGTACCCTAAACCCTAAACCCTGAAACGCTAAACCCTAAACGCTAAACCGTAAGCCCCAAGACCCTGAACCCTAAAATCCTAAACCCACGACACCGCGTTCGTGTACCGACCTGGAAGAGCCCCTGCGAAGACCAAACTTCCTGCATTAGGGTTTAGGGTTTAGGGTTTAGGGTTAACACTCTGAACAGCGAACAGACAATCACACAAGCCGCCTCCGTCTGGCAGTACACTCATTCACTCAAGACCTCACCTGTGTGACCTACCTGTTGCTTTCTGAAACAATGCACCTGCTTCAAGCACAGCCGGGCCGAGGCGGACGACGCGAAGCGTTTAAAATTACGCTCGAAGCCTGTGCACGCACTCCATGTATTGCGAATTATTGCGACACCTACACCCTCAGCACGAAATATCTCAACCCCGTCCAACACTGAAACCCCTCGTAAAGACCGAACCCGGAACTCTCAAGCCAACACCCCAGGACATCCAATGAAGAACCCTTATGGCCCAAAGTGAGGAGAATAATCCAAGGGCCTAAATAAATACCAATACTGTTTTGGCGGTTCCTTATTATGTGACCTCCACGGGCTTGGTCCTGCCAGACATGTAGCTGATCTCTCCTCCAGGCGTCTGTTTAGGGTTCAGGGTTTAGGGCTTAGGGTTCAGTGTTTAGGGTTTAGGGTTTAGGCTTGTTTCCGGTTTAGGGTTCACAGGGGGTGAGGACTGTTTCTCAGTTTGACTTCCAGTGTGCTTTGCTCTTCTGTTTCTTGATTTCCGTTCGTCGTGCTACTGCTAGGTGTTTGGATCTTTTCGGTAGGTTCGGGGTTTTGGGGTTGGGGCCTGAGGGTTTGGGGCTCGAAACGGGTTCGGAGGGCTTGGATACAAGAATTGCTTATCCTCAAGGGCCAAGCGAAAAACCGGTGGTCGTCCTGTGGTCTTTGCTTGTTGCGTACTGGGACCCCTTGTTTCGGAAACCGTTCACAGAATGAAAACCTCTATTCCCCCCCGCCCCCCACTCCACATGAAATAGATGCTTGCCCACTGCTTTCACGAATTGCCTCAGAATGCACGTAGCCATGCAGGAACACCTTTGACCCTCAAACGACACTCTTGGCTACCCTCCTGAAGCTCACATGGACCTAAGCCTAGCCCAAACCTTGAAACAAGCATGATGCATCTGCTAAGTCACTCAGCTTTGAAGCCTACATCCCAACCCCCAAACCCAAAGCCGCAACCTCTACAAGCCCCAACCCCCGAGACACTGTAAGCCTCCCCTGCAAGAGACCAACGAAGCACCCCGAACCCTCCTGTGGAGCTGTCAATGGTCAGGTTATGTGCCGCAAGCTCACACTTGGAGTCCACGGTGTAGCGACGGGCCGTGCGTGGCTCCGGCTTCATAACCTGGCCAATTCCGCCGCACATCCCGAAACGAAAGTAAAGCAACGAGCCCAAAACGTACTTCCAGACACCGACGCTATAAAAACCACAGCAAAAGCGACACTGGCAGTCTGTCAAAATTCTGGCTATGCGCAAAGAAGTATAAATACTAGCAACCATGCAAAATATTCGGACATCCTTGGCGAGTCGCAATGTTGGAATCCTGGGACCAACGGCTGTTGGGATAGGAGAAGGGCGTCGGCCTGGGATACAGAGGGTTCAGGGGTTTAGGATTTACAGGGTTAGGAGCTCAAACTGCACCTAAACAAAAACAGTTTATGGTGTAAGTGTATGTTATAGAAGTGGTGGGGAGACCTTCAAAGACTATGTTTATGTCCCTGCCTGGCCCCTGAAGTGCGCGCCGGGCACCCGGGATGGTTCTAGAGTAACGAGCTCATGGCCTCGGATTTAGGATACAATAGGGGTCCGAAGTATTAGCAATGCACTTCTCGTCTGGGTTGTAGTTTTGGGGCTCTGAAAAGTATTTCTGAACAGGTACCTCTATAGGAGCCATAAGGGAAATCAAAAAGTTTCCCAAATTGCCACCTAGTCGTACAGTCCTATTTATATATTTCTGCTAGGATGTAGCCTCACAACCTCCTCGAAGATGAAGTAAACCCTAAACCCTAAACCCTAAAACCCTAAACCCTAAATCCTAAAACCCTAAACCCTAAACCCTAAAATCCAAAGAACACTTGAGCGACTCCTCGGTCCCATGTTGCAATCGCAAAGACAGAAGCAACTCAGATCACCCCCAGGTACTCCCCAAGTACTGGGGTTTAGGGTTTAGGGTTCCACATCCGAGGATATGGGAAACCCAAAACGACTCAAACCCTCGCACCCGATGGGACACGCGAGCAAGGCGCGTGACGACCCCACCACCGCACTGGCAGCAAGCCTCGTTGCTCGATTGGCCCCTTACTTCTTCGTCGCTGCAATCGCTCGCCGCTAGCTGCATGCACGATTTCCCGTCCACGCTGAGCCTGGATCAACGCTCGCAACTACGACCTGAACCTCCAAGAGGAAATGGAAAAAACGAATGTTCAAGCATAGTCATAAGAGCCCAGCAAGAAGCTTCATGAAAACTGGAGTTAACGGCCCTGTCAGGAGGTTCAGCTTCACTTAGCGTATCTCCATACGGATACTTTTGGTCTCAAATATTAAGACACAGAAAATATCCACAAAATTCTCCCAAGGAGCCAACCACCGGAACTGGTGCACGCAGTGCATTGGCCTTCACGTTCGATGAAGCCACCGGCGCAACGTTGGCAGGAACTTCCCGAGAAAAAGGCGCAACCAGCACAAGCCTGCGCCGGTTCTAAAGTCGAGGTCAGATCGCACACCTAAACCGTAAACCCTAAAAGTGATAAGTATCACAATAAAGGAAATAATAACAACACTAACCCTACATCCCAAAAGGGCTCTGTAGGACATGGAAAGCCCCACACCTTGATCTGAATTTGCCCGGAAGAAGCGTAGTTTCGGAAGCTGGCGTGCTAGTAAAGGAACAGAGGTTTGGGGTTTAGGGTTTGGGGCCATCTGGCAAACGGATCCGAAATGGAGACAGATACGGAGAAAGCTTGCAGGTAAACTAGAGGCAATCACGAATGTCAAATGGTCAGACATGGAAACCCTGAACCCCTACTAACGAAAATCATATGAAAGCCAACTCTCAAACCGCTCCCTCCCAAAAATCCTAAAGATGACCATTGAAAAAAGCACAAAAGCCCGTTAAGTAAAACTAGTCCCAAGAATACGCCTAAACCCCCCCCCCAAAAAAAAAAACGAACCGTTGTCAGAAACCTCCTCCTTGCAGCAGCTCTGTGTTGCTCCGGTAGGCTGAAAGTCAAAGAGCTTCACCTCACGAATTGCCCCGAAGCAGAAGGCTACCGGGCTATCGCGTTTGGCCAACCCTACTTGGAGGGTCCAGGGGTAGTAACTATGCTTATCACCCATATGAGGGGACTTAGAACGCCACTTATGGCGACCCCTGAAACTCCAAGTAAACCCTAAACCACGTACAACCTGTCTTGTACTCCTACCTTTAACTTTGGAATTCACCTTGCAGAACCGCCTAAACCCCAAACCTTAAACCCTAACAGGAGCACTGAGGAGTCTCAGAAAATAGGGGGACCCTTTTGCGTGCTTACAAATCAGGATCCTAAGGTTAGGTACCCTCCCTTACTCGGCATGGTCCGGTCGACAACGACAGCAACTGAGACTCATGGGCCCAAGCGATTTGGGGAGCCTGTCACGCATACATGAATGCATGCCTGCCTGCCTGCCTGCCTGCCTGCCTGCGCCTGCCTGCGCCTGCCTNCTGCCTGCCGCCTGCCTGCCGCCTGCCTGCCGCCTGCCTGCCTGCCTGGCTATGTATCCATCCATCCATCTGTCTGTTTGTCTATCCATCCATCCATCTATCCATCTATCCATCTATCGATCTGTCTATCTGTTTATCTGTCTATCTGTCTGTCTGTCCGTCCGTCTATCTCCCCATCCATATATCTATATATCTATCAGTCTATCTATCATCTATCTATCTAACCAAGAGAGGGCAGTTCCCTACCTTCCCCGCAAGCGCGCATCTCTCTCTCTCACTCTGTCTCCCTGTCTGTGCGTCCACCCACCCATCTATCTACCTCTATCTACCTCTCTCTCACCCTCTCCCTCCCTCTCTGTCTCTTTGTCTGCCTGTCTGCGTGTCTGCCTGTCTGCCTCTGCTTGTGAACCTGTTTCTCTCTATCTCTGACCCTCCCCCTCTGTCTCCCTCCCTCCCTCTCTCTCTCTCTCTCTATCTCTATCTCTCTCTATTTCTGTCTTTCTCTCTTTCTCCCCTTCACTGTCTATCGCTCTCTCTCTCTCTCTCACGAATGCCCAAACATTCATGGCCCATTTATGCCTATCTATGTACATGCCTTTTCGAAAACCCTTAAATAAACCATTCTAAAGCCATTGTAGAGTCTTGGACGACCTAAAACCCCTTGTAAAGTCTTTCAACCCTTTGACCCCTCAGTATGGCCGTAGTTCTGCTGACAGCTTCCTTCAAGGATTCTACAACAAAGGTTCTGCAAGGGTTCTACACCCATTTCAGGGTTTGGGCTTGTGGCTGAAGCTTAAGTGTGAAGCTACGTTCCTGCCACCCCGAAAAAACATCCAAAGCAAGCAGTCTCGGCCGTTGTGGCAAAACAGAAAGGCACGCAATGTAGGCCTTAACTAGTATACGAGATCCTTCTCGTGGCCACTACTGTGGAGACCTCAAGCCTCAATCGTAAGATCCCTAGTGTACGTGACCCCAGCGAAGACCTCAAGAAGCAAGAACCTTCTCACAAGGACCCAGAGTGCAAACCTCAATCATTCAGATCCTTACTCTAACGAACCGCAAATGAGGTGATGTTGGGGTATTGCATTGTAGCCCCAATGTTATGACCCCAAAACCCTAGTCTAATGACTAAGGACTCCATAATGCCGGAGGTTGTCATCCTAAACCCTAAACCCTAAACCTCTTTCTGGGGTCCTAACCTCTCCGCTCGGGCAGCCGGCGTTGGATCTGTGGACCTCGCGTACAACGCTGCGGGCTCAAACGGAGCTAAGGGAAACAAAACAGCAAAAAACTAGACCTTGGGGTTTGGGGTTTGGGGTTTTAGGGTTTGGGGTTTAGGGGATGAAGTTTCCTGCGGGGGTGATTCAAGAGCTTCGGGGTGGCTTGGTGCGCACTTTGTGGTCGAGATCTTAGACCCTAAGTAAGGTGTGCAGCAGGTCTACTGTACCTGGCCGGCAGCAGAGCCGAATCAAGTCCTTCCTGCGCTGTTCAGGGACTTGGGGCTCGAGGCTCTTTGGGTTCAGCTTTTAAGAACCTCGCCTTTGTAGCTGGGTAAAAAAGGAAGGACTGGCGATGGTGCTGATGATGACCGTGATGATGGTGCTCCAGGCTGGTGATGATGCAACGGTGCGGTGGGCCGCTAGTAGGCAAAGCCCTGAGCCACTAGACTCCAAACCCAACGCCCTAATTCTGCCCCAAGCTCTAGGGTCGAGGATCCCTCCGAATTTCTAACGAAACGGCCTAGAGCCGCTAGCCGCGCAGCTCCCAAACCCTGAAGCACAAACCAGACCTACCTCGAATCAACCTGAACCCCTTGCTGTGCCAGGTATTATATTAGGGTCTTTATAATAAGGGTACTATTTGGGGTGTTATATTAGGGTCTCCTATTTTGGGAAACTCCCCAAAAATCTGAACCCCCAGCTTTGAACCCAGAACCCTGGATCTGTCAACCGCCTCTTCGTGCTTACACTTTCGGGCGCAGGCCCTGAATCCAAAATAACAGAAGTCATAGAAATTCGCCTAAACCCTTAACCCTCAACCCGCAGATCAAAGCTCAACACCCGAGGCCTGGAGTTCAAAACAAAAGCCCCCCGACCCTTAACCCAAAGCAAAAGAAACATCTACAAAGACCCGAAACCATTTTTTCAAGAGTCCCCCCACCCCACCCCCCCACCCNCCCCAAAAAAAAAAAAAGCCCCCTGGCCTCCACCTTCTTCGTCTTCAGCTTCGAAGCGTCAGAGCTGTTCCCCCCAACGAGGCTCGTGAGAGGGAGGCCCGCTGCCTTCTTGCCTGGGACGCTTTAGTGGCTTAGAGCTTGGGGTCTTTTTTTTTTAAAGTTAGGATGACGGCCAGAGTTTGGGGTCTAGAGTCCGGGGTTTTAGGGATTAGGGTTTAGGAATGTGATTAGGGTGGTGGGTACCTGTGCTTTTAGGGTTAAGGGCTTGGCGACACGAGCCAGGGACCCAGGGATTTTGAGGTTTAGTGTTCAGGGTTCGGGCATGAGGGCTTTTGGGATTGAGGTTTTACGTCGAGGATTTGGGGTGTATGGGGTGAAGCTGGGGCCTCGGGTTTCATCTTCGGAGCTTTACGGTTTAGGGCGGCCAGATGCAGGTTAAGTGTCAGGACTTCAGATCGAAAACCCGGTGTGCAGTGGGTTCAGGACCTTGAAGTTTAAAGCCCGAACCCTTAACCCAAAGCCTATAGAGGTTCGTAAGTGTCTGTACTTGCGCGGCTGGTGCTATGTCAAGACATGTGAAGTTCGGCTATACGTTTCGAGCTTAGGCCCTGGGATTCAAGGATTGCTTTGGGACGGCGACGCCTCGCAAGGTTTAAACGATCGAAGATGGTAAAGTCTATAAGCACAACAATGACCTGTCACGCATACCGTCGTTGATGCCACGGTTCGCGAATTGGCATAAGCTGTTGAGCAACAGTGGTGCCAAAGTTGTGCAGCAAGGTGGTCTCTGAGGCTTCCAAGCTAAGCGACTTGATGAAGGACCACGACACGGGGGGTACTCAACTCGAATTGAAGGAGCCCTTTGCAAAGACTCGCACGGTAATTCATGTGTCCGCATGGCTCAGCACGCCAGACCTTTGGCGACATGAACCGCGGCGTATGGATTCGAGAATTAAGCTCAAGCTTGACAATCGTCCAGCGCTGAAGGCTCAATGCCTCCTTAATCCGAAATGGGAGGTTAGGAGAATGATGGACCCTGATGGAAATCCCTTGCTGTCAGGAACCCATCTTACAAGTAAGAAGCCAACCCTCGAAGCCTATAATATAACAACTCACACAACCCTTGCAAACCCTAGAATACAACCTTTATACAACCCTCCCAAAGCCCATGAAAGCAGAAAAGAACCCTGAGAACACCTAAACCATCCCAGAAACCGTACCAACAAGAAAAAGACACAAACCACCCCTTGCAGTCCCAAGCTGCAGCTGCTTCTGCGTTCGCTGGCGTTTTGGTGCTGGGCGAAGATCCCGGGAAGATCCACCCGGCCGCGGGGCATTGGGGGCACCTGGTCAGAAACCAGCGAGTCTAATATACGGGCCTTAATACCTAAAATAGGGTTTTGGGGGGCCCATTATGCTATAGTTCTGATTCTTATAATAAGGAACCTCAGAATTGTACAGGCAATTATTTAGGCCTCTATTGTAGTGGCAAAGGATCCTGTAAGGACGCCTTTAAGGCTTCGGTTAAGGGTTCCCTTCAGGGTTCCGCTAAGGGGTTCTGCCAAGGGCTCCTTTAAAAATGCACTTGACGTTTGGAGTTCAGGGGTGAGACTAGAATTCTGTAAGGGTGCCATACAGGCTCTCAAGCTTCGTAGGGTTTTGTAGGATAACAAATATCAGAACAAGGCACTGGAGAAGTTGTGTAGTATGTCTTTATTGGTACAGATATGCCCAGTTATCAGACCCCTATATTGAAGCGGTTTAATGCTGGGGTTTTTATATTGTTGGTATTGTTGAATTGGGTTTAGGATTTCGGGTTTGGGGTTTTGGAAGTGCAATGCAGGGTTCTAGTGATCATACGGTTCTCTAACATACGCGTGCCTAGAGGGTGCAGGATAAACCCTAAACCCTAAACCCGATAAACCCTGACCCTAAACCCCTAAACCCCAAACCCTAAACCGAAGTAGGGGAACGTTGCGCGGTGATCGCCTCGAGCGGTCATGACGGCTTAAATCGGCTCTTCAGGATGTGAAGTGTAAATCGTTAACATTCTTAGGTTTTTTTTTGAGCTCCTTTTTATGTCTGCCCAATCGGGGTTTAGGGTTTAGGGCTTACGGTTCAGGGTTTAGGGTTTAGGGTTTGCACGCTGAAATTCCAAAGCCCTAGCACTTCAAGCTTCTATGCCTTATAAATAAACCCCCTCAATCCCAAACCCTCAACCCGAAACCATGATACCCCCAAATAGTCAATACCCCGAACCCTGACATCCCTACAGGAACCCGAACCTAAAAAGGTCACTTGCACCCCAAACCAAAAATCCCTACCCCAAACCCCCTAAAACCCCATCCCTCAACCCTAAAAATCCCCCCCATCACTAAACCCTCACCGGAAATACTAGATCTCAAAAACGACGCAAAATCTCAATACCCTGGTCTCTAAAGCCTAAGCCCCTGCACCCGAAAGATCCCGAAAACCAAAATCGAGCCTTTTCCAGGAAGGCGTCTCCTGGGCTCTGGGACCTTTGTAATCGCCCAAGCTCCTGGCTCCACTTGCGCTCTTCCCGGGCTTGGGGCTTTGAGGGTTTAGGGCTTTAGGGGGTTTTTTCAGGTTTTACGGTTTAGGGCTTGAGGGCTTTGGGGCTTTAGGGCTTTACCGTTTTTAAGGGTTTAAGGTTTGGAGCTTGCGGCTGCAGGCTTCTTAGGGGGCTGTAGGGTTTAGGCTACAGTCTGGGGCCGTCTTCCAACCTTCAAGACGGTGCTTGCGCGCATGGCGGCTTGCAAGTGTGGAGCGCGGGGCCTGGGCCCAGAAACCTCAAATTACGGCTTAGGGATTGGGGTTACTTGAGGTTCATGGGTAGTATAAGTAGGGTTATAAGTCCCCTAATATGGGTTATAAGTATAGTTACCCTACTTATAACCCTGCTTATAACTACCCCTGAACCTCCAAGTAAGAGCCCTCAAGCCCAGGCATCCCGAAACCCTGCAAAGGGTTTTGTGGGGGGTTGCCCGGCACCTCCTTGAGTCCGGCGTCTTCGTTCTTGAGCTCCGCCAGCTCCTGCAAGAATTTCTATCAAGAGAAGTTAGGGTTTATCGGCTCGGCGTTTAGGATTTAGCGTTTCTTGCGGAGCTGCAAGGGCAGCCTTTTTTTTGGGGTTTCCTGTTTTCGGGATATCGAGGATTCTACAATTTTCGGCCGTGTTCCAGGGCGTTCAAGACGGCGCCTGTGCACATTTTGGCCTGGGCCCAAAAACCACGGTTTAAGGTTTAGGGTTTAGGGCGGGCAGCGCGAAACCCTAAAAGGGCTTTGTGCTGGGTTGCCGGCACCTCTTTGAGTCCGGCGTCTTGCTTCTTGAGCTCCGCCAGCTCCTGCAGAGGGTTTGGGGTTTAGGGTTCAGGCTGAGCGCTTAGGATTTAAGGTTTCTTTTGGAGCTGCCAGGGCAGATCTTCTGGAGCCGAAATCGAGAAGGCCCGTGTTCCAGGGCGCTCAAGACGGCGCTTGTGCGCATGGGTCCTGGGCCCAGAAACCTCAAATTACGGCTTGGGTATAGGGTTTCGAGCCCTCAACCCTCGGAATCCCGAAACGTTTTGTGCTGGGTTGCCGGCACCTCCTTGAGTCCGGCGTCTTCGTTCTTGAGCTCCGCCTTGGTCTTGAGATCTTTGAGCTCCTGACAGGCATACAGGCTTATGGGGTTTTAGGGCTTAGGACTTCGGGTTTGTGGTTTCGGCCAAAAGGTTGAAAGCTTAGGGTCTGCGGTATAGGACATGCATTTAGGGCTTGTGGTTCGGGGTTGAGGGTTGAGGGTTTAAGGTTTCGAATTTTGGCGGGTGAGACGGGACATATCGTGTTGAGCTGCGTTGTCAACGCGACCAAAAATAACATCAGTGATGTAACTTCTTATAGTCTCGATACATCTATTGCTATGACACATCCAAAAATCCTATCCGACCAAATAAATATTAAGAATGAAGGCGCCAAGATTTGTCTGTGACCCGGGTATGTGGATGGCTATCGCAACGGGCCTGTGAGTGCAAAACTGTGCGATGCACCATTCTACCTCCCTGCAAGCTAGCAGGTTCAGGATTACAGCACGGAGGGAAAGCAACAACCAGGCCCAATGTTGCAAGGCTCGATGGGTCGATAGGTATAGGAACGCCGAAACTGCAACAGAACGGTGAGAAGCAGGCGGAAGAAGCATCCCAGCCAGCACCTCATTGCCTAATTTAACCAACACCGGCTAAAGGAATGCTGCGCTGCTTCGCTGGTCGACAGCTGATAGGATTGTAACGGACAGATGATGCTTTAATATGTGGGTTCTCTTGTTCTTCGTGATGCCATTTGGTAGAGTCTCTCTTGCTCGAATGCCCTTTGGCGGATTTGCTTGCTGCCATGAGAGCCTTTCGGTGTGTTCGGGTTTCTTTTCAAGTAAGATGCACGCTCCTCCTCAAGCTTCCCCATCGCCTTCAGCATGGATTCCTCAAAACCTGGAGCATGGCATCGGGTTTAGGCGTTGAGGGTTTAGGCACTAGGGTTAGGGTTTAGGGTTTAAGAAACACCGTGCAGAAGCACTGCGAAGAGATATGCTGTCACAGCGAGCTTCAGCAAACATCGACCAGCATTTCTGAGGCGGAGCCGCATGGTGTTACAGCGATGTGGTACCTCATCCCTATATTCCATTTTCAATCCATCTTGCTTAGACATGAACAGCGCATTCAGATTGTCAGTGTCGGTATCGAACTCAGAAGCACTACGCATACCACCAAGATGCTCGAAGTGAGTTACCAGGTATCAAGCTTGACTGCCCGAAAAAAAGAGACACACAACAGCCTCTAACCACTACGCCGAGGAACCTAATCAAAGAAATCAGGAGCTCCTAACCACGGTCCGGTGATCTTGGGGTTTAGGCGTGTCTCTCGGGTGGGAGGGAAGATTGCCGCGAAAGCCAGACAGAACCTCAGCATCCTGATGGCCGCAAGGTAAGGTATAGGACGTTGCAACGGACGGTAGGGGCTGGGTGCAACGAACCACAGTAGACACGCTATTTTCAGCGCTTGAACTCAAGACGTCTGCGGTCGGAAGCATTTGCATGTGTGCACTAAAAGACATGCTCTTTAAGCAGAAGTCGATTCAAGTACTACATACGGAACTCATAGGTTCTGTTGTTCCACGTTCAGTAGCTTACACAAGCATGCAGGCAGAAGGCGCTTCAGTCTTTTTTCACGCGTGCTGCTCAGTGGTTGGTATCGCCTGCAGGCAGGCGGGACACTTGGGGCCCCCTGCACATGCAGGCGAGTAGCTGTGAGACTCGGAAGGCCTACGGTGAGAGAGCTTTGGCAAGGCGT
>BGNK01007360.1:3770-18551 GCA_003297005.1 Symbiodinium sp. clade A Y106
GATGAATGCACCTATGCCCTAAGATGTTCACTTCAAGCTGAAGATCATGAACGTGCCTGCTGATGGCCGACACAGTGCTCACCGTACTTGAAGCCCCACTTTGCTCCTCACTGTCCGGCGCTGTGTGCTCCTGATGCTCTGGCTGCTCTTCCATCCGCCGACCCACAAGAGGGCCAGAACTGCACAAGCTAGCAACGCAAACTATACAGCTTTTTTTGTAAAATTGTGAAGCATTAATGGTGTGCAAAGGTTAGCAGTCACAAAGGTACGATGGAAGACGCTAGTCAAAAGCAAACATCACACGAAACACCATGTTCATGTTTCGCAATGCCGATGCCATTCTGATTTGAGCAGCTTGGTGGCTAGATGTATACAGAGAATCAGCAACAACAGTAGCTAAGAAATACGCTGTTAAAACAACCTGAGCANTTCGCAATGCCGATGCCATTCTGATTTGAGCAGCTTGGTGGCTAGATGTATACAGAGAATCAGCAACAACAGTAGCTAAGAAATACGCTGTTAAAACAACCTGAGCAAGCACAGTAGTAGATCCGCATGGAGCTAGGCTCTCATGCTGACCTCAAGGGGCTTGTACTGTAGAGAGGTCCAAGCACATGCTAGAAGTGTGGAGTTCGCATAGCAGTCATTGCTGGGAGTAGTCAGGGCTGCTTGACGGACCTGACTAAGGTGAAGCCTAGGCGCGTGCGGCGGAGTTCCTGTGCCACCGCTATTTGTTGGGGCTTTTGTTGCACGGCTTGGGGTATTGGGATGGGTTGTGGTGTTGGGGGGCTTATTAAGGGCTTGAGGGGCTTCGGTTTAGGTTTACAGATTCTCCTAGTAGAAGCAGCAGTAGGAGGAGTAGTAGTAGTAGTAGTAGTCGTCTGGTGAAACCCGGGCCTGTTAGGAACGCAAGCTCTCTTGAAGGTCCGGGGCCTCCAACCTCAACGAGGCTGTAGCGCTCCGTTAGGGGGCTGTGCCATAGTCTGACGCGAAGTGGCTGCTGATTCTGGCTGGCGACGGTAGAAGCTCGAAGTGAGAATGGCATCCTGCGCTTGAAGACAGACGGCAACAATAAAGCTACTCATCCCGGTCCCAAGTCCGGGGACGGTGAGTGCAGTTAAAACACACTACTTCAAACAGCATCGTCGGCGTGAGGGTTGGCTCTTACCCTCCGAGGAGCCTGAAGTCACCATATGGTGGCGAAGTCAGGAGGGGACATGGAAACCGAACAGCGGGTCAATGGAGTACAGTTTTCCAGAATCCGCAAAAGATCCTACAAGCGTGCTTTAAGGCGTGCTCAACTGCATGGTGTTATAATGTATCAGAGCGTAAAACCTAGGACCTAGAATTCGACTCATGTCATGGAACGTCGGGGGCTTATCGGAAGTCCTGTTCGAGGAGTTGAAAAAGTGGCTCAATCTTGAAGAGCAGCGCGAGGTTTGTGTGCTGATCTTACAAGAAACGCATTGGGATNTCATGGAACGTCGGGGGCTTATCGGAAGTCCTGTTCGAGGAGTTGAAAAAGTGGCTCAATCTTGAAGAGCAGCGCGAGGTTTGTGTGCTGATCTTACAAGAAACGCATTGGGATTTCAGTTCGGACTGGTCGGGAAGCGGATGGTATTTCTGTCATTCCTCCACAGGGAAACGTGGCAGTGGCGGCATCCTCATCGGAGTCAGAAGTACCGTAGCCGATGCTCAGAGTATCAGGTGGCAAGAACCGGAACCAGGACGCATTCTTCATGTTTGTTGTTTTCTAGGCGTGCAACAGATGGACATTATCGGAGTGTATCAGCATGCATACCTGATTAAGGCGGGCATGACAGATAGGATTCTGGCACAGCGGAGTGCTCTCCTGCGGAAACTGGACTCGTTGTTATCTTCTCTTCCAGTGAGATCACACATTCTGAAGGGTGGAGATTATAATGCGGCCCTGATCAGTGAAAGTAGGGTGTGCGGGCATGGGATTCTGCAGAAGGAACTTTCGGACAAGGAGAAAGACGACCAGAGCAAGCTGATGAACATCCTGAAAAGACATAGACTTGAAGTGGGGAAAGAAGACTCTTGCCTCCACATACATTCACGCCAAAGGAACCTCGCAGATCGACTTCGTGATGACTAGACAGGCCATTGCAGATGGGGTAGCAAAGCAGACGCGACCTCGGAGAACACAGATGGCGGGCTGGAGGACCACAGGTCATCTACCTCTACTGGGCTCGGTCTTGTTCAACTGGACACCCTGGAGCAGGGCGCAGGTGCGGACGAGCCGGCCTCGAATTGAGGATGCGCAGATGCTGGAGGAGATGCACGAGTCCGCAGCGCTGCCGACCATTCATGGACTTCGCGAGGCTGTGCAGAAGGCAAGCGGGCTGGTACCAGAACAACCAAAACGGCCGGAGCTAGCCACGGTTGAGACGCACATTCTTGACTCTTGGAGGTTGAGACGCAAGATGGCGGTTTCCCAGACTTTGATTGGGTGCGGCTTTGTGTTTGTTTTTCGGTACTTCAGGGTTCGCTTACAGTACCTTAAAGCACATCGGGAGCTGAAGAAAGCACTGCGGCAGCGCAGGAGGCAGAGAGCCTTAACAATGCTGAGCCAGGCCGAAGAGGCCGCCGAGCAACATGACGCACGTAGGCTGTATGGCATTGTTCGGCGTTATGTCCAAATAAGACTAGGCAGCGGATTCGTCTCAGGGATGCTGAAGGAAATTTGATGAACGGCGAGTCGGAGTGCAAGGCTCTGGTTCAGTATGCCACGAAATTATTCTCTGCGTCNATAAGACTAGGCAGCGGATTCGTCTCAGGGATGCTGAAGGAAATTTGATGAACGGCGAGTCGGAGTGCAAGGCTCTGGTTCAGTATGCCACGAAATTATTCTCTGCGTCGGCGGAACCCTGGACGCAACTTCTACCATTGGAGGAAGACATCTTTGCGCTACCGAGATGGCGGAGAGCACTGGCTAGACTGAAGCCCGAGAAGGCCGCTCGAAACATGACACCCCCGCTCCGAAACTGGAAACAACACTCTGAGAAAATTCTGCCTCAATTGCAAAAGCTGGCAACGCATCATCTTTGTTGCGCTGAGTGGACTGAAGTTCAGCTAGCTTGGCTGGCCAAGCCCAAGAAGTGCCCAAGCTCACCGGCTAACTTGAGGACGGTGGGGCTGATGTCTGGGGATACAAAGCTTTTTAATATGGTCCTGAAAGAGGCTGTTCAGGAGTATGTTACGCCGGGGCTGATTGATATTCCACAATTCGCCTACAGGAAGCTTTCTAGCACGGTGGATGCTCTTCTTCGCGGAAGCTTGCACTGCAGCAAAGTCAGGGCGATGCTAGGTGAGGTCAACACAGACGTGACAACGCGTCTGACCACGGATCAGCTACCAGTGCTCACGGGGGGCGTTATGATCAGCCTCGACTTGGCCAAGGCCTTCGACTGCTTGCCGTTTAGAGAGATGTATGACAGTCTACGGTGCATTGATGTTCCAGATAACTTGGCAAGATTAGTGGTGGTGTCACATAGACAGTCAATCTGCATTGTTCGTCACGCCGGTCACAGTGCCAAAAACCGAGATGCTGCGTGGTTTGAGTCAATGCCTGGACCGTCCGTCTGTGCAGAGAGCTTGGTATTGCCTGGTGTCAGGAACACGCTAGTTAGCCGCTAGTTGTTTGCAGATGATGCTCATGGGCATTGGGAAATAAACAGCGTGGAGGAGCTTCAGCAGGCAAGGTGCATGATCCTTAAAGTCATTGCAGGGCTCCACAGATCGGGTATGCAGGTTGACTTTGGCAAGTCAGTAGCGGTGCTGGCAATACGGGGCAAGGCAGCAGCAGGGATCAAGAAGCGGTAAGTCAAATGGCGAGATGGGCACTACGTGATTGCCGTTGGCACTGATTCAGTCACGGGGAGGGAGGTCTACTTACCGGTTGAGGACAAGATGGAGTACCTAGGGCCTAGGCGTTATCCTGTCATATGGGGCCATGGAAACGCAGACTGTGCAATCTCGCGCGCTCAAAGCCTGGAGCAATTTCTCTCTCCCGGCTCGGGAGGGGGGTCTGCCTGGCGGGATCAGCGTGCTTACTTGGTCCCCCAGGACAAGGAAGAAATAGTGGATTCGGGGCTACGCAAGGCGGTCTTTTTCCTGCAAATAGAGTTGTTCGTGAGGAGCCGCCCAGCGGCGAATCCACTCGTCCGGTGCGAGATCACACTACCATCAGGCTGGTCATTCCGCATAACCTGTGCTACATGAACTCGGGAGTCCTTGCAGCGCTACATGCCATTCGACAGGAGGGGCAAACTCACCAGATCCGCGCGCTCAGACGGCTAGTGTCCACATCGGTCAGCGGCTCACTCAGTCTTGAACGACACATGGTTATGAGAGCACTCCTCGCAGGATGGACAGTTGATCAGAGGCAGAGAGATGCAGCGGAGTTCACGCGCCACATGCTTTATCAGGCCGGATTTCGCTTTGCAACGTGGGAGTCCAGAATAGGAGTACGAGAAGCACATCAAACGGTCGATGCAGGGCAAGGTCTTGTGTTAATTTTTGGATCTCCCCAGTGGGGCATGCGACTTACAGGAGCTGGTGAGTGCGTGGCCGCAGCAGGCTCAAACACATGCTCTGATTGAGGCGCCGGACTGTTTTCTGGTACAGCTGGGCAGATTCCCGCACCGAGGCAAATCACATGCGCCGGTCAGATTTCAACAACCCGTACGTGTACCAGTATACTGTGGCGGCATAGCATGCGAGTGGCACCAGTATGACGCGATTGCAGGCATGCTTCACTTTGGACAATCGCCTATGTCGGGGCACTATCGCTCGATTCTCAGAGTTGCACAGAATTGGCTCATAACGGACGATGCGGTTGCTGCCACTCCATGCGAAATCAGCACAGAGCANCCTATGTCGGGGCACTATCGCTCGATTCTCAGAGTTGCACAGAATTGGCTCATAACGGACGATGCGGTTGCTGCCACTCCATGCGAAATCAGCACAGAGCATAGGCGTGGACTGTATGTGGTTTGGCTTAGAATCCTTAGAAAGTCCGCAGGCATTGAGCCCGTACGGCACGCGCTGTAGGCGCCTGCAATGGCCGAAGCTCTGGATCAGCCGATGAACGAAGAGGAGGAGCTGAACATTTGGTCAGCCTTCAAGCAAGCAGCTCCAAATGCGACTACGGGCCAGGATGAGGATGCATTGGACAAGGACAGAAAGACCAATTCTTCTTCTTACAAAGGTTCAGCTCTTTCAAAGGATATGGAAAGCAGAGATAATATATATCAAAACTGCCATTCCAATTAATAATGCCTCAAAAGGGGAATATACAACGCCACAATATATGGGCCATCCGAAATATTTGCGGCAACGACACTCGCACACCTTCGTTTTCTCTCTACAGCAAAAGGGGTCTTCAAGTGCACGCGAGCATACAGCATCCTCGGCCCGATGGCCTCTCGAGGTGAGCGCATCACTTCCCCCTCCTCTTGCGCGAGAGAAGAAGGCGTGAAAGATCTTAATGAAGACTGAAGTTCTCTGCCTCCCCGGCTCCAACAAGACTCATGGCATCGCCGGAAGCCCCCCTCGAAGGGCCATCACTTTTTTTTCACTTTCAACCGCAGACGAGAGTCTCTGTCTAGCGAACTACGTGACGTGTCGTCACGGCTGCTCAGTGGCAGCAAAAACTACGCTTCCCCTCCCCTCACGCCTGAGGACACGAGTGTCTTACTCAGGCAGAGCTACAAGCGCACTGAGCGCTCGGCCTACACTGTACAGAACTAAGGGGCCGAAAAAGTCGGCACCCACACTCCCCCGCGTTCACTTTGTTCTCACGGCACCTATCAGGGGCCGTCAAGCCTGGTCGCGCACGCCAGGTAACAGTTTGCCTCAACCTGTGCTGGCACTGTGACTCTCCAGACTGCCTGCCTGGCGTCTTCGGTGAGCCATCCGCCCTCAACCTGAGGATGGAAGAGCATTGTACGGTAGTGTNGTTTGCCTCAACCTGTGCTGGCACTGTGACTCTCCAGACTGCCTGCCTGGCGTCTTCGGTGAGCCATCCGCCCTCAACCTGAGGATGGAAGAGCATTGTACGGTAGTGTCCTTCGAGGATTGTCGGGCCTATGTGGAATATCACAGCATTGACCTGATACACATGCCAGTGGATGGAGGCATCCCGTGTTGAGGCGAACACCGGTAGGCTGATGCGGCGATGGTCTGCCCCCAGCCTGAGCGGCTTCGTGACTTTCTGCACGCGCCCATCCCGATGCGCAAACCTGGGGAGCTGCATCCATATCATTGTCGGAGCACTGTGAAGTGCTTGCACAGCGATGACCCCATGCCAGGATCTGATGACATCCTGTAAGTCAGATGACACGTCCGGGACTAGACCTAGTTCTACGTCATCAGAGCGCAGGACGTTTGTCTGAAGGTTCCTGAAACCCCCCGCCACCTGGACTCGGCGGCACCACGAAATTGCACAGGGAACCCAGCCTAGGTTACGCAAGAGCAGAGTTGCAAGCTCAGCCACATCGTGCTGGACATGTGGTTGTGCCCACCCCAGTAAGTAGAACCTGANGAACCCAGCCTAGGTTACGCAAGAGCAGAGTTGCAAGCTCAGCCACATCGTGCTGGACATGTGGTTGTGCCCACCCCAGTAAGTAGAACCTGAGCAGCGTGAGTGGCTTTAGGTTAACCCTGCTGAGAGCACCGAGCCAGGCCTGAGGCAACGCAACTTCACTCTGCGCTGTCACCTGCCACATAATGTGTGGAAGAAAGCATTCAGGTAGCAGGTATTAGAGTGGTTAAGGAGGGCAGGGCACGGCAAAAGGCATGAGCACAGTGGCAGAGCTACTGGCTACTTGGCTGGGCCTGCATCTTTTCGGCTGGCTGGACACGCTTGGGCAATCCTTTTCAGTCTCGGCAGGGACAGATAATTTGGCGAACGAGCTGATCATGCACCGACAAGGCACGACTAAGTTTCCGTTGACGTATGTTTACATGCAGCTGGAGTACGATCTGTACCGCTGTGGAGGGCATATGAATCTTAACTGGCGCCCCCGGGAACCCAACACTGAATCTGATGACTTGACCAATGGGCGATTCGATGATTTTACCGCTTCGCGAAGGATTGATGTGGAGTTTTCTGATGTGCCTTGTGAGCTCATTCATGAACTGGCAAGTTTCGTAAGACTTTACGACCTTACCTCTTTTCCGGGTGAAGGATGTACCCCCAAAGCTCGCCTTACGAAGAGGCAAAAGATCGCCTCTAAGAGTAAGTGGTGAAGCTCGCCTCGCTTCGAAGGTTGAGGGCCGTTCCCCGAATGGGGTTCGGCTCTCGGCTCGCATATGGCGCGATTGCACATTCAAAAAGTCCGTGACCGCCTTCTGTCATGCAATCTGAATCCTTGGAATGATTTTGGATTCTATATCTTTTGATGATTAATTCGGAGATATATTTCGTTGCTTTGCAATTTCCTACAAACACGGAGATGGAGCCGCTCATCCTGGAAGACTTGGTGCTGCGTTTCCGTGCCCCAAGAAAGATCAAGCCGTCGCCAGAAACCGAAAACAAGGCAGTCTTCAAGCTCGAGGTGTCACTCCGGCATCCAGACGCCCACACGCTTTATCAGAACATGGCCAAGTTGGCGGACAACGCGATCTGGCAGCTTATTGGCTGCCAAATCCGGAAGGACGGCATGCGCCGGTCCAACCCGATCCAGGAGCTGATGAAGATGATCAGCCAGGAAGGCCGGCCGTCACCAGCACTNGACAACGCGATCTGGCAGCTTATTGGCTGCCAAATCCGGAAGGACGGCATGCGCCGGTCCAACCCGATCCAGGAGCTGATGAAGATGATCAGCCAGGAAGGCCGGCCGTCACCAGCACTCAGAATCTCATCCTAAAGGCTGTGCATTGAACAAGAAAGAGTAGGCAGAAGCATCAACCCTCACAGAAAACCATCGGCACTCCTTGGTGTCAAAACTGTGAAGGGTCTCCCAACCTCCCAGCACGAAGTAGTCATCCTCCGCCTTGGCATCCGTACGGAAGGCCTCGCGATACACCAGAGGCGGAGATTTACAGCTGACAAGGTGGTGTTTCTCCTGCAGCAACTTCAAGATGTACCGAAGCACCACCATCACCATACGAGGAACCAAAGCCACCGTTCCGGGAGCAATGGCTGCCTTCCAGCGATGAAGTGGGCCCATGAAGGGCCGCAGCCAGTACAGCACCTGTCCAGCATAGACCAATCGCCCCACGAACTCAGTAAATCGCCTGTGCTCGATCATCCCCCGACCCTTTTGGACATCCAGGATGAAGTCCATGATCCAGTTGGCCCGTCGCTCAGACAATCCCATTTTGAAGCGAAAATAGTCAAAGTAGAACCCCACATAATCCAGGCAGACACCTCCACGGAACTTGGACCATTTGAAAGGGGTGCCCACCATCAGCCAGTAGAGGAGCACCATCCAAAGGTCGTGATACTTCCTTTCCCCTCCAGCCATGATCTGCAGATCGTCCGCAAAAAGAAGTTGGAACAGCGCAGCTTGTTGTGCCACTCTTAGTGCCCCGCGGCCCACCAGCCCCGCCAGGCGGGCGAAGTGATAGGCAGCACACGCCACACCAAATGTCCCCACTCGGTTGATCCAAACCGGACCATCCGGCCGCGCCTTGCAACCGAGATATCCATGATCCTCGGGAGCATGCTTGAACCTCCGATGCGCCTTGGCAATATCTGCCGCGATCCCGATCAAGAGGTTGTGTCCATCCTCCTGTTGTACTTCCATGGCTCTAGCTGCATTCGAAGGCGTAGGAAATTCCAGTTTATCCCCAATGACAATCATGTTGTTAAGCTTCACAGAATGAGTCCCATCAAACAAAGCCCGGACCGAACCATCATCCTTGATGATAGCTCCGAGGCTCGCCACCCGGAGAGTGTCCCCGAATCGGCGCCTGGCTTCTTTCTCAGACAGAGGGTACATGAAGCCGAGTGCCTCCTCCTCCTCGAACTGCTTCTCCAGTTGCTCGGGAACCGCTTTAGCCGAGGCATAGTTCTCATTCACAGCCTGGAATTCCGACTCATCGTACTCTCGCCACTTCCCTTTAGGTCTGAAGACAGCCACCACACGAGGAAACGGGCGGTTCACACCCAGTCGTCGCCCGCGAGCATAGTTGTCCTCTGCACGGGTGAGAACCTCCCAGTCTTCATCCCCCATGGCCCGACAAGTCTGCGAAAGCTGGGAAAGCGCCTCCAGAAAGAAAGATTGCCCAGGTTCCAGGTAGGAGGCCGCCGCCGGATCTTCAAGTAGCTTAAACCAAGACGCGCGCAGACAGGTCATCGCGCTCTCCGAGAAGGGTGCCGCCTCATACTTGCCCAAAGCCAACATGAAGTAAGCCCGCTGGGGATCCCCAATCTCTGTGCGAATGAACTCGTCCAGTAGGCGGCGTAAAGAAGCCACAAATCCATCAACCTCTGAAGGGAAACCCCGGCCGCGTGCAGTGGGCCTCCAGCGGCCAGGGCTATTTAGCCCACAGCCGTCCACGAAGGAGTGGACCTTTCCACGCCATTGGACCGTGATGGGATCTCCAAAGTTGTCCTGTCGCGCCTGCACCAGATGACCGTGGAAAGTATCCCCTTCCTCGCCAGCCTTCCGTTCAAGCAGCTGTAGCGGCAGTCCCGAAGAGTTGGCCACAGCCTCGTCCGTCTGCGTCACATCTCGAAGCCCCGAGACTCTCCTCCAAGCGTCCTTCATCTGGCGAGTCGCCTTCCCAGGTGCCCGGATGGAGAAGCCAATAACCACCGTACGAACACCTTTCCAAGACATAGTCGCATGAAGTCAATGTGGATCCAGCTTCTGGGGTCGCTCAGCCACCGGGAGTGTTTTCCCCCAGTGAATCTCGCCCTCATACTCCATGGAGTCTTCGCCGGAGTCGCATTCCTGCCAGACCCCTCCGCCCGAGAAGCGAGAAGCTGGCACAAGAAGGTTCCAGGAGCCGCTGCCGCTTTGACTGTCGCGATGTGGCAGCACCTGACGATTCCGAGACACGACAACCGAGGTGAACGGCACACCAGGAAATGCCGAGCGAAGAATAGCACACAAAAGCGCAGTGGCCCAGGGGTGGCTATGCAAGTGCGCGTGGAGGCCGACAATCCCACCTCTCTGGTAGAGCCCACTAATAAAGGTCTTCGAAGTAAGCTCCCCCGAAGTGGCCCGGTTCTCCGGATCTGAAGGCAGGAGACCACAGAGTGCTTCAAACTCTTCAATTGTGACCTTGCCTGACTTCAAGAGCTTAGCCGCAAACAAACTTCTCCGCATCTGAGTCCTGGTCCACCCGGGGCAAAGGCCCGGACGGAGATGCCAGCCACAAAGAAGAGATGTCAAAGCAGGCACTCACACACTCAGTCGCCACCGAAGCATCAGAGTCCTCAGAGCTGTCATCATCCGCTTCCCGGTCTCGGCGGCCCAGAACAGATGCGTCCTCACCCCCATCAACGCGACAGAGACGCAGAAAGTTCTGAGCCAACCAGTGGCACATCGGAAGAGGATAGGCCGCAGAAGAAGTGTTGCAGCGGTTGTCATCAGATTTGCCCAGGAGCCGGCGAGCATGACGGTGACCACACGAAGCCGGGGGCCACTGTAGCGGCCCTCGGCCGTGAGCTGCGGAGCACCCGAGTGAAGAGCAGCGCCCAGCAATGGCACGGAGTACCAAAGAAACCTTGTAGGCTTGCTCGAAGGAGCGCCCCATTGACATTGGAAGAAAGCAGCGGTGTGGACACCCTCCAGCAGAAGCAAGTGCTTGAGTTCGTCGAAATCCCAGACAGAAGCAGGAATAAAGTCGTTAACCGCTCCAAGCTGCTCCGGGTGTTCAAACAAGAAGGGTTTTGACAGTTCATGTCTCAAAGAGCAAACCTCCAAAGTCTTAAGAACCGAAAAGTTAGCATCCTCGACCGTAGATCGATCTTTTCCCGACAGCCAGGGAAAACCTAAAACGTACTGGTGAGATCGAAGGAGCCGGGGACCACCAGAAGTGCGCCAGTGGGCCCGAGCCCGGCTGAAAGTGCTGATCCCTGGGGCCAGCAGCACCAAAGAGGCCTCCTGTATCAACAGTAGAAGCCCCGCATTGAAACCCGAACCAGAGTCATCCCGCCAGGAAGTTCCCAGCAGATCAATCTCCTGTCCATAGAGGCGAACACGCTGTGCCTTCGCCTCCTGTTGCATACACACTCGAAGTTCAGAGTGGCGGAGACCGCCCGAGTAGAAGTAAAGAAAATGGAACGTACAATCGGATTCAATCGGCTCCAAATCCCAACACTCCCAGGCAGATGAAACAGCGTCATCCGTGGCTAGTCAGTTTTTCTGCCCATCACCACCTCCCGACGTCTTGTCCTTCTGCATCTTGCAAGACTTACGTGGATGCGGCTTCAAGCAAAGCTGGCAGACATGAACCCTCCCGCAATCTCCTTTGCAAGTACCATTGTTGTAGGCATAGCAAATTTGACGGCCGTCCGGAGTGCTGCTCTTGCCCCCCTTTCCACGACCTTTGCCGCCCCCTCCTTTATGCCCAGCATCAGCGCTGGGACATGATCCTGGAGCCGCGGCCACTTGGACGGAGGCGGCGGAGCTGCCGACGACGAAGTGCGACTGGCCAGCTCGAGAGCCAGCGGGCCGACAAAATATGTCTCTTTCAAAGAAGCGTCCCCCCGGACCTCAGCCAGTGTGGTGGCTATATCCCGGTTGTCCCTGCAGGCACGCTTGTAGGCCTCTTTGCGCAGACGATGCTCGAAGTTCAAGAGGAGTGTCCAGGACGGATTCACCGCCTGAGTGCCTGAAGCCCCGTCCGTTCGAGACATCTGAAGAAGATACACTTTGTCACCAAGCACGAAATCGACATGTTTCGCATAGTCTTGCACAAGAAGCTCCACGAACCACGGCTTGGTGCGGAAGCGTGCAGCCAGCATGAGAAAAGTATAGCACTCCAAGCGTAAGCGCTGACGGAGCTCCTCCGAGGTGGCTGGCAGCTTGGCTTTCTTCCGCTCCTTCACAAGTCGGAGACGGCCTGACGAGTCCACCGAAGACTGGAACTGAGCATTCA
Source organism: Symbiodinium sp. clade A Y106 (assembly GCA_003297005.1). Lineage (NCBI taxonomy): Eukaryota > Dinophyceae > Suessiales > Symbiodiniaceae > Symbiodinium > Symbiodinium sp. clade A. The sequence goes on from BGNK01007360.1 coordinate 15,855, forward strand.
CCTCATCAGAAACGCTGGTCACTTCATCCAACACAGCTGCCCGAAGCTCCCCGGCTTCGACCTCCTCCAACTTCAAGGCAAGATAAGTTGAACTAGGCTCATCTTTNAACTGAGCATTCACCTCATCAGAAACGCTGGTCACTTCATCCAACACAGCTGCCCGAAGCTCCCCGGCTTCGACCTCCTCCAACTTCAAGGCAAGATAAGTTGAACTAGGCTCATCTTTCTCCTCAAGGGCTCCCACAACCCTCTCGAGTGCGTGACGCATCCCCATCCTGTCGTTCGATGGAAGAGGCTTTGGCAAGCCCAGGACATGGGCCTCAGCCTTCAAGCGGCGCTCCTGATCCGCCATATCGTAACATGTTTGCCAGGCAGCCACCAAAGGCGCTACTGCAGCCCTGCCATCAGGCGTGTCGGCCACGGTCACTTCCGCCCTCAAGGCGGCCCTGGCATCAGCACGTGTGTCCGCGATCGACGAAAACAGTGCCACACTACGATAGCGCTCTGCGAGCTCTCGCTGATGCAGCAAGCTCAGTCCCGTCTCTTCCCAAACGTAAATCAGATCAGCACTCACATGTTGTGCGACATACGCACGACGAGTGGCATCATCCGCCATGTCCTACGGTGCCTCACTTACTGCACTCTTCCCTACCGGCCCTGCTCTTTCAGCCGGAATCCTGCCCACAGGTCGATTCCCAGTCATCCCACTCTGAAAGAAGCATGTCAAATGCAGCAACGCATGGCGAGTCCAGACAGCAGGCACAGACACTTGCCTTTATACCCGGCCTCCCAAGCGTCACTCAGCCGGAGATTCTTCCTCCTGCGCTTCAGCCTCGGTGCTAGAAGAGGAGCCTGACGATGAGGCTTCTCGGCTTCCGCCCCATCATGTGAAATCTTCTTCCAACAAATTTTACACCAGGCATCAGCATGAGCTTCATCAACTGACTGGAACCCTTCAGCGCGAAAGACAGTCCACGACAGAACTCCGCACTTGTCCTTAGCATGCAAACGACGGAACTGGCTCCGCCTTGAGACTGAGACCCAATAAGAGCAAAAGCCGATGCGTCCAGCTGTTGCTCTTCATCATCCTCCACTGCCACTTCCAGGGCGGCCTCGCCCTCAGCTTCCCCGGCCTCGATCCGCCATGCTCGGTGGCTGGCGTCCCTAGCGAAGCTCACGTTGTCGACAGCAGGGCTACACGTCCTACTCGCGACGGCCGGGCCGCACGCATGAAGAAATTCTAGTCAATTGCGGACTGTCAGCTGCGGAAGTAACAAGATCCAGGAGAAGACGAAATTTGGGAAAAATACGGAAAGACACTAGCGGCCACCTGCACACAAGAGAGACTCCTGAAGCTCCAGTCTTCTGCCCTCTCGTCCAAATATCTGATCTTCAAGCGAATAGTGAGGCAAGTCTCAGAAGTCTTACTTTTGGAGTCCACTGTTGCTGCCACGCATCAACAGCTTGCCTGCTCGCACGTCTGGTCGAAAACACCTGCTTTGTTCAGCTTCTAAACTGCGCTGCAAGTCTTGCAGCATCATTCAATTTCTCAGTCGGAGTTCAATTGTTTATGTTGCCTAAATTCGCTGTGAATTCACAAAGTTCTCACATGCGGGTAAATTTGGGGAGAAAATTTACTCGCATGCGAGTAAATTTGGGGAGTAAAAAACACGCGAGTAAATTTGGGGAGTAAATTTACTCGCGTGCGAGTAAATTTTTTACATTTAGATATACTTGTACGTTTGTGTGTGTGTGGTATGGAGACTAGAAATGAACCAAACGCGATGATCATAGAAAAAAACATCACAGCATGTGCACACACCGAACACAATGTGACAAAAGCAAACACACAAACACACACACGCATACAAAAAATACACACATACACACACAAATATTTGCATACATATGGCTGTTTGCACCATTGACCGTCGCAGAGGTTTGGGGCAGGTCCAAAAAATCGGTATGAGGTGTGGCCACCAAAATGTATCTTTTTAGATTTTTTGCAAAGAAAACTATAAAAGCCAGTCACGGCAGATCCAAAGAACAACAGTGAATAAAAGAACATTCTGCATGCCGTTTATTTGTGTCACTGTTTCAAGGAAGAATCAAAACTTGACAACTGCCTATCCAAGAAACATTTTCAAGACGAAATGCGCATACGCCATGCAGGAAATTGAAATTTCGAATGTCAAACATTCCATCCATCAATGATTGTCTTTGTCGACCCACTTTGGCTCAAACCAGTTCGGAGAAAAAGGTCCAAAAGAAGCCAGATTTTTCAAGGGAGAAAGTACAGGAAGTCTACCATGCCTGGGACTGAAGCAGGTCCCTGAAAAACACAAAACAATCGAAAACTTTCAAAACTACAACAAAAAATCCTCCGTCTTCGATTCTTTGATTTAGACACGATCGCAGCTTTAAAGTTCTCACGATGCAGTTTTTCTTCCACATGAACGATGCGTGTGAGAGTTCGCAATGTTCCAGAAACATACAACAACATGACAGCGAGTGCAAACCAGTTTTTCATGCATACTGAGTGGACACTTGAGATCTTGGACAAATGCTTGTGGTGGTGATGCAGTTTTCCTGTTTTGCCAAAACACGGGGCATGCTCCATCATAGTTCGGCGAAGGGGGGCTTGAGAAGGGGCGGCTTCTCGAAGGGGGCTTGAGAAGCCCCCTGCCCCGGGGGGGG
>BGNK01007361.1:2622-18536 GCA_003297005.1 Symbiodinium sp. clade A Y106
GTTGTGTGTATATCTCGCTTGCAGCGAGAGGGGGAGCGCAGATGTAGACTGAAGTGGAGAAGGACTCCATGTGAACAGGACGTAGGCTGAAGTGGAGAAAGCTCCTGTGAACAGCCACAAGTCCGGGCCTTGGCCCCTGCGCAAGGATGACACGCAACTTGGGATTCGGCATTTGGCTCAAGAAAAAGGCCGAGGTGTTGGGTTTGGTTTCTCTTCAGGGTTCTTCGGGGAGGGTCCGTTCTCTCGTGGGTTCTTGAGGCTTGAGGCCGTAACTAGTTACTTAGGTGTAGCGGTGCCCCGGCTAGGTCCAAGGTCCCCTTTGTCAAGCCGGTCCTCAAGGGCCCCTGTCTCAAAACACTGCAGCCCTATACTTGCTAAACCCATGAAGCCCTAAAGCCCGTAAGCCCTGTAAAAGTCCTAAAAGTCATGAAAAAACCCTTCAGCCTTCGAAACATACAGGAACTTACAGCAAAGCAAAAAGCCGTGTGCCTCAAAGATCTTACCCGGCGACTGCGACATGCCAACCACCTGAGCGTCTGTATGGTCAACGAACTTCTGGGTTTTTCGGTAGAGTTGGAGGCGTTACAGAGTTTGAGGACCCTTTGGGGCTAGATTATTTTCGGAATTTCTACGGAGGTAGGGTGGGTTAAAGTGTTAGGGGGGTGCCGGGGGCTATGGCTTCGAGTCTGGTTCAAACGGGGTTCACAGGGTTTAGGGTGCGGAACTTCCGAGCACATGCTAGAGCTCTATGGAGTGCTACAGTACTGTCCCGGAGTCCTAGACGAGGGATCCTCAGCCAGACCCTATAAAGGATCAGAGAGCAAGTGCCCCATGACAGTGTCCTTCCGCTACCCGGGCTTGGCCACAAAAACGCGTCCAAACTCCCCAAACCCTTGCCTAAGCCCTAAACTCGGCTAGTCCCAGGAAGACTGCAGACTTTCAACGAAATTGCCCTATGCTCAAACCCTAAACCCTAAACCTCAAGTTCTTAAAGTTAAAGCTCAGCAGCCAGCTACTTCCTTGGGTTTCGGTTAAAGGACCTGATTTACTTTGCCAGAATAAGGACAGCCGACTAGTTGCCACATGTCCCTGTTCTGGTAATTTAAGTGAAGCTGAGCCCAATGTCTCTGAGCGTATTGGGAGATTGGGGTATCTTGGGAAGCTTACACTCCAAAGCCACACAAAACCAAATTTTGGCTTCGAAGTGCAAGCCCCTTAAAGTTGAACGTTCCAGGAAGCCCAGAGACTCCCAAACCCCTTATTTACGGAATATACCTTGAATTATAATGGGATCCCTACTATGATTTAGGGAATATTCCTTAATTAAGGGATATTGGAGTTTCTAGGAAGATGTAAGAGTTGATGCGCTGAGTTTAGGGTTTAGGTGAGGATGACGGATACAGGTCTGACTTACGGCTTTATGAGATCCTGACGGCAATGGTCATAATTACTCTCATGCTACAACTGTTAACAGCAATGATGAAACTGATCTACGATCGGAAGACTAACAAGACTAAAAAACTAGCGGTACTGCTCGCTCCAGGTTGGAATGATGCAACCTTGCACCGCTACTGCTGATGTTTAAGAATCCTACCTTACCCAGAATAGGGTATGCATCATGATGCCCAAAGCTTCGGGTCCTTCAGCTAATGAATCGAACCCCAAACCCCAAACCGCAATGAAGGATCCTGGCATTAGGGCTTCGGATTGGGGGGCGGGGAAATGTGGGGATATAGACTCTCTCAATAAGGTCCCCAACTAAGAGAGCCAGAAGAATCCCAGCCCCGAAGCCCAACAACCCCGAGTCCGCACTCCTGCCGGGCTTGGGCAAAAAACCCCCCAAAACTAGGGGTTTAGGGTTTAGGGTTTGAAACCCTAAACCCTTTTAAAACCCCTCTAAACCCGTACTGCTCTAAGACTGGTGCCCCTCCCGTGAGTCCCTTGGGGATTCAAGGAGACAAGAGCCCTTCCCGTCAGGACTCGAATGAGCAGAACAATCTTGCCTTGTCGGTATTCTAGGTTTGCAATAAACCCCATAAAGTTGGAAACCAGATTAAGGCCAAATAGTGCTGGGATTCCCTACATATGACTCTTAAGGATTGAGGCTATGGGGTTTCCAACTTTCGGGCTTTTACTGTCGGGTGTGGGGCTTAATTCCTACGACTGATGGACAAAATCCTGCATGACCCTAAGGACCCTAAACTGTGAGAATTATGGTATATTCCTTATAATGGGTAATGCTGGATTTCTCCATCAACAGTAGGTTTGAGGGTTCAGGTTCCAGGGCGCCGACGACCATCTGGGCAGGCGATGTCCTAAGCATCTTCCGATCAGCCGGTTTAGGGTTTAGGGTTTAGGGGTCTTCAGGCGTTTAGGGGCTTTGTCATAATCACCATCTAGGGTCCCCCTGTAGTGCCTAAAAAGCCTAGAAAAGATTAAGAAGAGTACCCGTTTTGCCACTGTTCGATTGAAGAAGTAGACCCTGAACTGAAAAAGGGCAAAAGGGGTACAAGCAATCAGCAGTGGAGACAGATGGTTGAAACAGCCGTCTTGGACGAGTGACTGCATCAACGCTGATGGTGGCGGAACCAGCAGCGGCAATAGTAGCAGCAGCAATCTCTTGAGGGCTTCGCAGAAGTAGATTGCTTGTCCAAAGCAACTGAAAGTCAATCTGGTCGATAGGATGCTTGGCTTCTTGTTGGGTGGGGTAGCATTGGAACTCCATAAAGTATGTATGGATAACGTCTTCCCATGTAAAACACATGAATCCCCCAACGGTTCATCGAAGCAAAGAGAACGACAGGCATGAATGCAATGCTGCCCAAGCAACCCAAACCACCAAAGCTTGAGCATCTGAACTTTCGTCATTGCGTGAGATTCTGAATTCAGGGTTAAAAGATTTCAGGCTCATTGCTCGAGACCTTCTTCGGAAACTCGCTCTGCGCCTGATTGTGTCCTTGGCGAGTTTGCAAGTCCAAGGATCGGCTTGCCCAACCCTCCCATCCACAACCCAGGCCCTAAACCCTGAATACCCTTAAACATCCTTAAACCCGAAGCCCTAAACTCTAAAGCCCTGAACCCCTAAACATCCACAACATGGCCCAAGAAGCATCATCGAGTTCTTGCAGATGTGGCCCAGGATGGTCGTCCCAACTGGTGACAAGGCTTGGGGTTGGAGGGTCGAAAGGTCTCAGGTGCAAGCGGAAGGGTTTAAGGTTCACGGATTTCGGAGTGAAGGTTTGAGGGTTTAGGGTTTCAGTCTTTGGGGGTCTTTGGGTTTAGGGCTTGGGATTCAGGGCACTATCTTGCATGGGTGCTATACGATGTCAGGCAGTGTACGTGCATCCGGAAGAAGCAGAAGTTGAACCAAATCTTCCTCTGAACCTTTTGCTGACAATTGGGCCCCCCAAAAAGCACATAAGCAAAACTTAGGACAGGGATATCCCATGTACACCCCTTTATGATAGGAAGCCCAATAAGGTAGGGATATCCCTTTAAAATGCTTATGCTTATGTGCTTTTGGGGGTCCCTAGACAAGTGGGCGGTAACTTGTGGTCTGAACACAAACCACGACGGCCGCTTCGCCTAGGGGATCTTACGGGGCTTTATGGGGTGTTATAGGGCGTATAGCCGCAGGACCGGCTCCGTCAGAAGCCTGCTATGAACCAGGCGTAACACTGTCCATTCAATTCATGGCATCACAGGTACTTCCTCGCAGATCCTCGTTACATGATAACTCACCATATTCACTTCCGCGTGCGTGTCCCCGGCTTGGCTTGTGAAGGATGAAGCTCACAAGCTCAACGAAGTGCGAAGTGCAACTGCAGGCTGACCGAACTTGATCATAGTAGTTATAGTAGTTATAGTAGTAATAGTAGTTATAATTGTGCCCCATTCCCCCATTCCCTACTAGCCAAAGGTAAGTGAAAGGCTTGATCCCGAGATTGGGCTCGGGCTGCTGCCCCAAGAGCAGGCTAAGGGGTCTTGGGCTTCGGGCTGAGGGTTCATGAACCATTTTAGGGTCTAGGGTTTAGGGTTTAGGGTTTTCAAATTGAGATCAAGTTTGCCGAGGCCCGGACAGAGCCACAGAAGAAGCAGCTGGTTCAAGAAGAACGACACGAAGAAGCACAGACTTGGCAGGCAATCCGAAAGGGGCCGGGAGGAATGGACCAAGATACGGTTTAGTGTTTAGGGTTCAGGGTTGCAGACGGATACAGAAACCCAGATTAAACATCATAGGCTTCCAGCCAGATCATTGACAAACTGAGCATCACGACGACCATCAGCGTGTCGGATTTGGACGTGGGGCTCAGGACCAACTATATAATAATTGCCCACTCATGGAGCCATAATCTAGAAACTTTGTAAGGGGTTGTTGCGCCAGATACGCCGAGCCCAATTTTTTTCGCTTGGCAAGCCTAGGTAGCGCGTCGACTGTGAATGCTTATGCACAAAGCCTTCGAGTCACCATGGCCGACTCCAGATCGTCTCGTAACCAAACGGCAAAGGTGCAGTAGAGCCTAGATCTGAAATCACGCTCCACATCCCTTCGAACCCCCAAACCCTAAACCAAGGGTACTCCCCTCAGCCTGAAGCAATCTATATATTAGGGTTCATATTAAGGGATAAACCTCAAATCGCACCCACCAAAGACAGAACTCCCTTTAGCCCCGACCTGGGGTTCAAAGCGCGATACTCCGCCAGCGATACTCAATTCCACAGCCAAGGTTTGGGGTTTAGAGCTGTGCCATAAATTTGAGGCTTCTTGGCTTGCTTGTGCTCTCGCCCGATTTAAATGCGAGATGCTGTGTCACCAGCTGGAGCGACCACAGCCCAGCCTCTGTCGTCAAACCTCAGAAAATGCTTCCGACATTTCCAACTTACGGCCTAGACTCCCGCAGCACTGATAGAGAGGTATGAGCCATTAGTACTTGAATAGCCCCATAAAGTCAGCGGTAAGTTGAGATTCGGGGTAGCTCGTTTCCGAATGCACTCAAAAAAGGTTGAGGAGGTAGAAATCGCTCGACATGAGCTAGAGATGTCTGTCCGAAGGGGTCTAGAGAAAAACAAATCTGCCAGCCCGTTACGAGAGGGAACGCTTCACTTGCAATGGGGCGCCCTGCTCCGTAAACTCCCCTGGCGAGCCCCTAGCCCTAGACCTAAACCCCTGAACTTTAAACCCGGCTTAGGGTTTAAGGTTTAGGGTGTGGGGCTAAGACATCCAGGAAGCATTGAAGCATGTTGATCGTGAAGGGCCCGGTTGTGAAGAAGGACCTTCGCTTCTATCTGTGGATTCTCAGTCTTTTCAGGTTTAGGGTTTAGGAGTTTAGGGTTTAGGGTTTGTTTGGAGGGTGTAGGGGATTTGGGGCCTTGGCAGCGACAGTTCGATTGATGCTGCTGTTGCTTCACTAACACATGTTCAGATTACTGCTCAGTGCCAGGTATGGATGCTGCTCCTGCAATGTAGCGTCTTAGGGTTTTTGGTTTGGGAATGCTAAAGTCTATGCTTTCGTGGTCATCGATTCAGCTACTCCAGTCTACACCCAAAGAGCGAAAGAGCACCTAGCTGTCCGAGCTCTAGATACATAAGAACCTTGCTAGGGCCACTTCTGAGGGACCACGCGAGAGAGACACATTCCTGCCAACTGAAGAGAGGGCCGTGGCAGCGCGATTTACACACAAAGGCACATCAATACGTATGGCACTGTGGTGGGAGGATCTAATGCTCCAAACACGCATTTCTAAACCCTAAACCTTCGGAAACGAGCTTAACATGCCTAGTCCTTACTAGGCCTTCAACCCTGAAGCTAAAGTAATAGAGCTTAGCAGGACTCAGAACTTGTCTCAGGATTGGAGGCTTCGGGATCAGTTGCGTTTTCCAGGAGTTTAGAGTATAGGGCAGTATAGGGATTTGGGGGTTTAGGGTGTAAGGTTTTAAGGTTTAAGGGGTGCTTTCTTTCGACTGTCGAGCAGGCAGCTAACACATGCATAGTTATCATAGGTGGGGGGGGGGGCAGCTGGATAAACCCCCTCACCCTGAAACCCTAAAGCATGTTCCCTTATGCGATTTAGGGTTTAGCGTTTATTATAGGGGTATAGAACCGAACAAACTTGTTTTAGAATACATATCAGAGGCATCAGAGGTCTGATTATCAAAGCTTTAGGTCGTAGGCTTTGGGCTTCAGAGTGGGAAAGCCTAAAGCTCTTATGGTAACTCTTAAAGCGACCCCTATTAGACCCTTCTCGTAACCCCTATTCCTGGTATATTAAGGAACTACGGTTGATGATATAATTCCTGCATTACCCATGATACGGAATATACCATTATTCCCATAGTTTAGGGCCCTTAACGTAAGGCAGGACTTATATCATAAACAGTATTAACAGCACCTTTAGGACTTTCGGAATGGCCAAGCGGCTGAAAGATGACCCAGGCGCACAAAGCGCAGAAAGGCCTGGGAACACACCATGCTTCCGAAGTTTATAACTCTGCCTCGTAGGGTTTGTGCATTTCGGCCTTTTATCTCTTCCTTTCACTCGCTTAATGCTTGTGAATGTGTTCTTCACATGCCTTTTGAACCGTTTTTTGAACTCTTGGGTGCCGGCTGGCTGCGTATAATTCAGGTTTGGAGCTACCTGGCTGTGCTTAATTTCAGGTATGTATGTGACATCAATGACATCCATGTAACGACGAGAAGCAGGTATGATGCATGTAGATTTTGGAGCCTGGCAGAATTGACGAGGCTTTTCGGACACAAAACTTGCTAAACCCTCATGAACTCGATAAACCCCGTACACAAATTCTTTATTCGCCCTACATCTAAATGCCCGATTACCACTCTTCGGCCGATGTTCTGGTAGCAATGCTGAAGCCCTACTGCGGAAGCCCCTGAAAACATCTCAAGCCCCAGACGATTTTGGGGGTTCCTTCTTATAATTATAGTATAACTAATGGGCCCCAAAACCTTATGCAACTTATTAAGGCCCCTCCCAAATCCAAGTAAACTTTTCGGTTCGGCCTTATTGTTGCCTCAACCCTATCCTGAAGAGTTTGCCAGAGCAAAGGCCAAGCCACACCATGAATAAGCAAGCGCTTGTGGCACATGTGATCCTTGGGAGCTTGGTCATGGCAAGAGGATGGAACAAACGACAGCGTTCCGGTTCCGGGACTTGATAACTAGAACAACTGCGAAGATTCGGAAAGGTAAACCCTAAACCCTAAAGCATATACTACCCTAAACCCTATTAAAAAAGCCTCAGCAATAAGGGGTGCGAGCCCCCATCGGAGCGAAGAGACACAAGAGCAAAGCGCGTGAAAGATACGAACTTGGACTGCATCAAACTTAAAAACTTCAGTATTGAAAGGTCTCAAGAGTTAATGGGATAGTTTGCAAAACTCTCAAATGCTTCAAAAACGTTGATGTGTGTTTTGCATGATCATGGTTTGCAAAGATGTCAAACTTTGACGCGCCAAAGTTTGAGAATCTAAGATCTACGTACCCTTGATTACCAGGGTATCAACAGCAGGAGATTTTACCGTGCAAGGTTTTTGGGGGACAAGCGAACCCGAAACCCTAGACAGAAACTGGGCTTTAGGGTTCCGAGTGAACCCTGAGCCAGAAACCCTAATTGGCTGAGCTGTAAACATAGCATGTCGGAGTGTGAAAGCTCAAACCCTAATCCAGACCTGCAAACACCCAACCTGACAAACATCAAACCCTTAATCACAATGCCTACATCGTCATCCCGAACCCAACAGTGGACCTCCCCCATACCCAGAGTCCTGCAAATTGCCTTAGAGCCCGGCCAACCCCTACAATGCCACATAATTAACACAAGCACTCAACTAACATATCTTTGTAATATATGATGCTATAGTTTAGCCTCATAATTAACAAAAGCACTCAACTAATATATCTTTGTAATATATGATGCTACAGGTTACAATTCTCTAAATTAGGGTCCCTTGCGTGGTCCCCCAAAAATTACCTGGAAAGCGCCTTAGTGCTTCTTCAAGTGACCCTTCTTCATTTAAGTAAAATGGGTGCCTCAAACCGCATAAGTCCCACATAATTCCTTCTTAAATCCCGAGCAACGGATTGCTGGGAAAACCTAGGGGAAACTTAAGGAACATTGAGGGGTTTTGTTGGGAAGCTGTGCTGGCTGTGGATTGATTTTTATGCTGGGCCTCGTAGACTGTTGATTACTCGCGGGCTTTTTTTCCAGATGGCCAGCAGGAAGACGAAGGTAGTACCGGGCAAGTGCTCGTTGCCCTCTGATTACTTCCTGAAAATCTACTAGTGGGAATTTTGTTGTTTTTTGGTGGGAGTTTAGTGGGAATTCAACGGGAAGAGCCCGAAAAGTGGTATTTTTTTTGTGGTTTTTGGTGGGAGTTTGGTGGGGGTTTGCTAGTATCCGAAAACAGGGGACCCTCATATACTACCCCAATAGTAGGATCCCTATTATAAGGACCCCAAAATAAGGTACCCCTAGTTTTCGGAAACTCTAAACCCTAAACCCTTTATAGAACCCATATAGATCCCTTTAGGAAGCCAAAGGAACGCCCTAATTTTCGGAAACTCCCATATCCTACCACCCTGCGCCCTTCCAGGGTACCCTGCAAGTTGCTCAGCACGCGGGCTGAATAGCCTGGGCTGCGCTCAGCTTCAATGTCAAGGACCCAGGTTGGGCCGGGTTCCTAACCCTAAACCCTAAACCGAAGTCGGGTTTCAGGGTCAGGGCTAAAGTGAACAAGCCAATGGAGAAATAAACAAACAACCATGTACATGATGTGTTCGTTATAGGCCCAAAGATAGAGCCATCTGTAGAAGTTGGAAAATTTCTACGCACTGACACACCAGGTGTATACATGTGGATATGTACTCGTTCCACATTACCTTGCTGGCTGTTGTTCACGTCGTTCTTCTTACTTCCTCAAACCCGACACCCCACAACCCTACACCCTGAACCCCTAAATCCTCAAGACCCTCACCTTAAATCCTTAACCCCTAAAGCCTACCTGGACCCTAAGAAACGCACCTTTTTGGGGTTCCTGGTTATGATTTTTTATATAAGTCCTTAACAATGTAGGTTATTTGGGGTTAAGGTAAACCCTGAGTCTTCCCCGCAGCTGCAGGCCACTCTCTTGAAGCCACAAGTCGCTTGCAACTGCTTCCGAAGCCGCAAGACTAGACCACCTTCGGGTTCCTTCTTCTTCTGATTGCTATTACTATGAATTATTCGTATGATGGATTTATGACGGTTTTAGTATTCGAAGTATACTATAGCCCTAGTCCAACTAACAGAGTCCCCCGGCCGTTATATTTGGGATTGGGGGTCGCCTGGGTGGTTACAAAGCTTCCTAGGGCTTAGGGATTAGGGTTCAGGGGTTTAGGGTTTAGTGTAGGGATTGGCAACCGATGACTTGGCTCTTTGGGACTCAAGAGCAAAACCGGCTTGAGACCCACCGAAAGTTCCCAGGGTCGATCCAGAAGCGACCTGCCAGAAACAGCGGCGTGACAACACACCCGCAGACCAGTGGCCCGGAATATCGTCAGAATGCAACAGTGCAACCCTTCCACTCTGAACGGAGATCCCGAATCCTACAACAAGGCCACCAGCCTCCGCATCCAAGACGTACCTTCAACAGCCTCGTCCTCCAAAACTAAAGCAGCAGAAGAAGACGGTACAGTAGGGTTTAGGGTTTGCAGTATCGCGGGACACTAGTAACAGAGCATCTTTAGGCAAGTCGCCGCCGTAGCCATCGCAGCACGGGTAGCCCTGGCCCATGCGATGCGCTATCAACCCCTTCCCACTTTGTCACTCGAACTGGGAGGATTGAAGGTTAAAGTTCGGGGAGGTGGACCTTGAAGTTTAGGACCCCGATATCCCTTATTCAATCATACTAGGGATCCTACTACAATTTAAGGCTGACCCGAAAGGGCCACCACCCTAATGTAGGAACCTGATTCAGAAACCTTGGGCCCTTACTTTAGGCTTTAAAGGGGTCTATAAGGGCTACTGTAAGGGATCTATAAGGGTACTATGATAATGTAGGAACCTGATTAAGAAACCTTGGGCCTTTAGTAGGGTACCTTATATGAATTATACTCTTATGGGGTTATAGGCCCAAGGTTTCTTAATCAGCTTCCTACATTACTATCTTAATATGAGCCCTACTATTTTGGGGCTATAGGCACCGGGTTTCGTAATCAGGTTCCTACATTATGTGAAACCTGGAGCCCGCTTCTGAAAACCGGGTCACCAGTCCTATTTCCGAACTCAACGGTTTAGGGTTTAGGGTTTCAAGGTTTAGGGTTTGACGGTTTCAGGGTTAGGACCTGAGCCGTTAAAATACCCTTGCAATGGCCCACGAACCGTATAGTAGGCCTGATCACAATATTCCGTATGATACACCCCGAACTCTTAAACCTCAACAACCTAAACTCTCAACCCTAAACCCTAAACCCAAAACTCTCAACCCTAAGACCCCCATAAGCCTAAAACCCTGCCTGGGCTAACCCGCATATGGATCTTTGTATGTACTCAGAAAGTTGGAACATGGCTTTAGGAGGATTCGTGCTAGGATCCCTTATACTTTACCTTAAGGGTATGAGGACAACCATGTTCCAACTTTCTGGCTTCTACTGTAACTCCTGCCTGCACCATCCCCTTGGCCGTCAAGAGGATTCCGACACCCAAAACCCAAAACCGCAACCCTAGAACCTCAAACCTCACGAAAGCTCTAAACCCCACGACCCCTACAAGGGAGTTTCCGAAAATAGGGGACCCTAATATAGCACCTTCAATAGTAGGATCCTGGTTATAACGACCCCAAACAAGGTACCCCCTAATTCTCGGAAACTCCCATAACCCGAAAGCCCTAAACCCGATTAAGGCCCCTATACTAAATCCTTACAATCGCCCTTATAGACCCCATTAACGGAACCCTATTCTAATATGCACTAATCCCTTATAGAGCCCTTGAAAGGAACCCAAATAGTACCCTTACAGTAACCCTTTAAAGGAACCCTATTCTAATCATCAAAGCCCCTATCCCAGAGACTCCAAAACCCCTTAATTAGGGAACCAGGGCGTGATGTTCTGAAAGTATAATAAGATCCCTCATATGATTTAGGGAATATTCCTTAATTAAGGGATATTGGAGTTTCTGGGATATTGAACCCCTGCCTGGGCGAGTCCCTTGGCCGTCAAGACGATTCCCACCATGCCAAGGGCCGCGGCCACGATCGCCAGCATCACGTCCCAGGTGAAGTGACAGAACCTGTGGCTTCTCACAAAGGGGTTTAGGGCTTGAGGGTTTAGGGGTTTAGGGATGTTTAGGGTGTAGTCGGCTAAAACCCACAACCACAAGAACCAGGGAGAAGTCTCAGGAGACGCGTGGCACCTTTTCAGGCACATCCCCTTGCCTCTCGGCTCCTACGTGCACGCGGGCCTTGAGTTGTCAATGCCGCGTAAGAGTGGAGTTCAGTCAACTCAGCAGATCGGAATTCACATCGATCACACTTTTTGTTGACTGAACCAGGATTCCCACAANGCCGCGTAAGAGTGGAGTTCAGTCAACTCAGCAGATCGGAATTCACATCGATCACACTTTTTGTTGACTGAACCAGGATTCCCACAAACCCTGAAACAGAAAGAGGCACTCTGTGGCCTCTGCTTGTGACTGGAGAGTTTTGAATCCGAGCTCGTTCAATGTCCACCGTCCGTTCATCATCACATGTCTCAGAAAATTGCCACCGGTGCTTTTGGTCAATGAATCAGAAATCATGTTCCGGCCATCGATCCANAGAGTTTTGAATCCGAGCTCGTTCAATGTCCACCGTCCGTTCATCATCACATGTCTCAGAAAATTGCCACCGGTGCTTTTGGTCAATGAATCAGAAATCATGTTCCGGCCATCGATCCAACGAACAGTACCACCTTTAGACAGCTCATGTTTCAAGATGGATATGTCAATGGCGGTTCGTTTGTCATCAATCTGACTGTAGGGGCAAGTTTGCTTGGAGAGAGCATCGTACAGGGACTTGGAGTCAGTAACGGCGAGGTACGGGATCTTGGTCAGAGCGCCTTCCCAGTCCGAGTCCTCGAAGTTAATGCCACTGGCCTCTGCCAGCAAAAACCTGTNGAGAGCATCGTACAGGGACTTGGAGTCAGTAACGGCGAGGTACGGGATCTTGGTCAGAGCGCCTTCCCAGTCCGAGTCCTCGAAGTTAATGCCACTGGCCTCTGCCAGCAAAAACCTGTACCAATGTACATTCCCAATGCCGTTCACCAAAGCCTGACACTCAGCCGACAAGGTATTGACTACCTTCCTTTTCAAGCGGTAACTCTTCCAGCTGGTAATCGAAACCTGAGCAGAAAGCTCAAACTGAAGATCTTGATCATGAAAGATAATCAAATGGCCTCCCTGACTTTGCGTCCGTTTACTCTGAAGAAAACCCTCCGAGATCTCCTGATGCTTCAGCCCATGTTGGCACTTTNGACTTTGCGTCCGTTTACTCTGAAGAAAACCCTCCGAGATCTCCTGATGCTTCAGCCCATGTTGGCACTTTGTAAAAACGCTTTGCCCGGTCCAAGCAGGGCCGGGGACCATGCCAAGCTTTGGCGTGTTCCAGCTGTCCGCCTGTTCACGTTCCTGATCCTCCTGCTTGATCTTGGTCGTTCTGGTTGGTTTTAGGCAATGCAGATCCGGACCAGTATCAGTCATGCCAGGATGAAACNTTGGCGTGTTCCAGCTGTCCGCCTGTTCACGTTCCTGATCCTCCTGCTTGATCTTGGTCGTTCTGGTTGGTTTTAGGCAATGCAGATCCGGACCAGTATCAGTCATGCCAGGATGAAACAAAGTCTTTCTGGGTCGAATGTGGTGCCTAATCCAGCATTCTGGAGTTTCAGTCCAGAAATCTTGAGTGCTTTCGTGGATTTCGCCATCTTCAGCATTACCCCATGAAGCGTCAGTGACAGCACTAACCCTGAGGCGTTCAATCGGGATGGGGCTGATTTTCACTCCAACGGAGTGTCTCTCGGCTTCGCTGACAAGCTGGTTAGCACTAATGATGTCCTTAACACGTGGTTTCGGGAACTGCTGCTGCAACAGAGACACCCTGCCGCTAAGATCGGGCCTGGTTTCCTTAGCCAGCCAGGACATGGCACCTACTAACGATCGCATTTGAGAGATTTCATCCTCGGTACAGTGGGAGTACCTCTGAGCCTTGCGAAGCTTGGTGAGTTTGATCTTGTGAATCTTCTCAGCNGCCAGCCAGGACATGGCACCTACTAACGATCGCATTTGAGAGATTTCATCCTCGGTACAGTGGGAGTACCTCTGAGCCTTGCGAAGCTTGGTGAGTTTGATCTTGTGAATCTTCTCAGCTACATAGTGTTTCTGATCAATGATGATGCCTACCATCTTCGCAATGAGTAAACTGCTTCCCCGTGAACCTTCCGGAACCATACTGAAACTTTCCAAGCTTGTATCTTTGATTGAGGGTCTCCATGCGTCTTTGATGCTCCTCAGAACCTCCATGAAGCAGGTCATCCGTGGCAACAGAAACAACCCCAATCAACCGGTCCCAACCGCTTTTCTTAGGATCATGAAGGNAAGCAGGTCATCCGTGGCAACAGAAACAACCCCAATCAACCGGTCCCAACCGCTTTTCTTAGGATCATGAAGGAAATAAATGCAAGGATCCGCGAGACTCTGCGTGTAGCCAAGCTCCTGTAAAAGGACCTTCCGAAGATGTCTGAACCAAGCCATCGGACCGTCCAACAACCCATAACATGTTTTGCGAAGTTTCAAAAGATCGCCTTTCTTCATCCCGGGAATACCTTCGGGCGGTTGCTCAGCATACAATTCCCTGCCAATCGGGTCTCCAGAGTGGAAGGCCTGAGTGAAGTCGAGGAAGCCCATCCGCCATTTCTTGCTGACGATGAGCTGGGTGGTAAACATGACCCCTTCGCGAGTAACTTGTGGCGTCGCGGAGTCCAGCTCCTCGGCGCCGTTCTCCGAGAAGCCCTTCATCACGTGCCCGACCTTTGCCTTGCAAGGGCCGCCGTGAGCCTCTGAAAGTAAAGTGCCATCCATGTTGGCCTTGTCAATGTCTCCCGGCTCCAGGCGTTTCACGGTCCGCACGAACCGTGACTCCATGATCCTGTCCGGCCGGGTCCTTCGGATGTGGTCGCTCATCCTGGAGTCCAGCTTCTCGTAGGCGTCAGTGTCCAGATTGTTGCTGACCTCCTTCTCGGCCGCTCGTAAAAAGCTTTGTAAATCTCTGGCGTTCAACTCTTTGAGCTTCACCTCCTTCCGCTGCCTCGTCTTGAAGAGGGTCTCCAGCTTCGCGTAGTAGCTCTCGAGGATGTGAANGGCCGCTCGTAAAAAGCTTTGTAAATCTCTGGCGTTCAACTCTTTGAGCTTCACCTCCTTCCGCTGCCTCGTCTTGAAGAGGGTCTCCAGCTTCGCGTAGTAGCTCTCGAGGATGTGAAGCCTGGTCCGTTTTGCCGGAGGCTCGGCCGGCTCTTCGTCGTCCTCTTCCATCGCAGGAGGTGGTAGTTCCGGTACCGGTCCAGTGTCCTCACTGATGTCCGCGTCCTCCTCCGCGGTTCCGGCGATATGATCCGGTAGTCGGATCACCGCCGGTCCGTCCAAGACGACCTCTGCTTCTGGTCGTCGTAGGTCCTGAGGATCCGTTTTGCCGCGGATCCTCCTTTAGACTCGTTAGCCCCTCTAGCCATCCGGAGATCGTGAGATTCTCTTCCTCGCTTCCTGGTCGAAGACGTTCCGGTGCTGCCTTCACGAGGTTAGTCTGGTAACTGAGCCAGATGGTCGAAGGGTAGTCAGTCATGACAACCCTGGCGGGACCATGCCATCGTTGGTGAGGTCGATCTCCCTTCTTGGAGTGTCCCAGCCTGTAGAAGAACACCATCTGCCCGACCATGTAGTTGTAGTGNGGTCGATCTCCCTTCTTGGAGTGTCCCAGCCTGTAGAAGAACACCATCTGCCCGACCATGTAGTTGTAGTGGGGACGCGGTCCTCCAGCCAACACATTCCGGAGGGCCTGGTCGCAGTCACCTTCTTCTTCTTGTGGCCCAGCATGGGCAACCAGACGGTGTCCATGCCAATGATCTCATTGATACCGATTTCTCGTGGTGGTGCCGCCTTGCGAGGTGGTTTGACCGTAAGGAACTTCTTGCGCACGCTGCACTTGAGCTCTTTGGCGATCTTGAGGACCTCATCGGACGCCTTGGCCGCTCTCAGTATCCGAAGAAACCGTTCTTGATGAGGGTGGCCTAGACCATCATGAGCTCGACGGACCAACTGTCGCAGTGTCCGCCTTCTGGTACCTGGTAGATCACGTTCCTCGAGACCGACACCTGCTCCTAGGACTATTTCTTCCCGGTCGTCGCCTTCCGCAGGATCTGGTAGTAGTTCTCGTCCGGCTTGAGATCCTGGATCTGCTTCGCCGTCGGGTGAATCAGNCTAGGACTATTTCTTCCCGGTCGTCGCCTTCCGCAGGATCTGGTAGTAGTTCTCGTCCGGCTTGAGATCCTGGATCTGCTTCGCCGTCGGGTGAATCAGGTTGAACGGGATCAGCTGGAGTCTCGCCGTCTCTGCCGTCGCCTTCCGGAGGATCAGGTCGTAGTTCTCGTTCGGCCTCGTCGTCTCCACCGCGTTGAGTCCGAGCTCGGACCCGGCGCGTGAAGTGCTGCTCCAGCTCGCTCGTCGTGCACGAAAGCACATGGGCGAAGCACTCGTGTCGTCGTTCTTGATCGTCCCACTGTTCAGCAAGATCATGAACATAAAGCCGTTGACATGGCAGCTGAAGTTGTGCAGCTAGACTCTGACGGAGGCTGAACACAAGACCTTCTATTCCATCCTGGGGCCTCGGGGTCCAGTT
>BGNK01007363.1:0-13943 GCA_003297005.1 Symbiodinium sp. clade A Y106
TTTCCGTCCATTAACCCACGCCGTTCTGCAGCTCAAGAACCCATCCCTTCCCAAAGCCGAGATTGAGAAGACAGGCGTGGGTACATGGGGGGGGGTACCATATATATATATATATATGTATATATGGGCCTCTTTAATTGAAATAGGGCTTTGGGGATAAAAATAATAAGGATCCAACAAAATAGTATAGGTAATTGTTTAAGGCCCCTGTAGTACATCATGGAGGCTGTGCACTGATTCATTCATCTTCTCTCTTGCTGCTGGCGCTCTGCGACTCCGAAAGCGTGGCGGGACCATCAGTCAGCAGGGAGAACCTGCAGCTAATAATCTTTCGATTGTTCATTGGAGGCGTATCCCCAAAATCGAGTTTTGACCTAGGTCCTGGCGCCCTACCCTAAACCTAAGACCTTTACCCGAGAAGCCGAAGCTGAGAAGTGCTTGCTCTGCAGGGCTGGCAGGGAAATCATACAGAAGCTCAGTGGATGTAGAGGGGCCTTTATAATTAGAAGAATAGGGTTTTGGGGCACAATATACTATACTTATGACAAAGAACCCCCAAAATAGTATAGGTAATTGTTTTGGACCTATATTACATATTTCATCTCCTTGAAGGCCACATGCCAGCCGACACTTCGGGCTTTAGCGCGAACTAGGGCTCAGGGTTTCGATGATAGACCCCGACCTCTGATCGCAGCCTCTGGAAATTCTGCTGCATCAACTTAAAAACCGGTGCCTGAACAAGCAGAGTAGCATTTTCGGGTATGGTATGGTACCACCAAAGGAATAATATTGGTAATATTTTAGGCTTCTATGTATTAGCTGGCTGAAGCCAATCTGCCTTCGTTGAACGCACAATCTGGACTCTAAGTCCTTGTAAACCACGATGAGACGGCAAGTCAAAACCCCCAATGCAGAATTTCAATACCCTTAATCCAAGAACTGCTAAGCTCCAAGACCAACTACCAAAAGACACAGAAAAGCGTCCAAACACACATCACCTCCCCTGAACCGCAAACCCTAAGCTTCAATAAACTCACAGGTCACAGAAATTGGAAAACTGCCTACAGTACCTTCGGCGACCACCTATATAACTTTTCGAGGAGCAGGCCCACGCTGAGCTTTTGAAAATTTCCCGTGGTGGTGGTGGTGCTGACCTCAAATGCAAGGGCCAGGAGTTGAACGGATTCGTGTTTAGGGTTAAGGGTACGGCTTGTTGACTGTTGGGCTTGGGGGAAAGGTAAGGGAATACGACACCTTCTCTAAAGCCTCAAAACTTGGGGTTCGTAGGTTAGGTACGCCCATTTGCAGAAGTTGGCATAGAATACTGCTGTAAGTATACTTGGGCCCTAAAGCAACCTTTTCTTTGCAAGAAGAGACGGTTTGTCGGATTCCCATCGCTGTAGCGTATATACGGACTACCACGCTCCGCCCAATCGCTTAATTCGGCCGCTACATTGCATTACCAAACCACTGCTGGCCTTGTGCTGTGGTTTGGGCTCACCCGAAATCCTAAAACTTGAGGATGTTAGGGTTTAGGGTTGATGTTTAGGGATGTAGCCAAATGAGAAAGTCCGTGGGATGGGAGTAGGACCCGTGAACCCATAAGGACACGCGATAAACTTGAGATGCTATGAAGCCAGCCGCCCCGAAACCCGAAACCGTAAACCGGCCCTGTCTGAACTATCAAGAAGACGTCTGCCCAGGCTCAATGCCGGCTTAGGAGCAAGACTTAAAGTAGACCCGCGGAATCATAACCCCCTCTACCATAAAAGGGTTTATAATGTGGATCCTGATGTGAAGCCCCTGAAAAGCAAGGGGTTTGTTAAACCTTGTTAATCAGGGGTCTCCATTCGTCTTTAGGTTTGAGTCCGTTTCTTGAGCACAGACAAACCCCTCAGCAAAAGCAACAGAGTCCCTGAACTGCCGACCCTGAAACCTGAAGCTACAGCTTAGGGCTTTAGGAGTCTGCGGCTTGTCTTTACGCTTTAAAGTTCGGGGCGTTGCTTAGGGCTGATGGCCTACGGCTCATGGGCGCCAATGCCTTAACACTCGACTTGCTGTTATACACTACTACTATATAAGGAACCCTACAGAACAATATTGGTAATTAACTATTCGGGTAGTGCGACTCAGCTTTGCTCCCGAAGGGCTTTCAGCGTTCCCTCCAGCCCCAGGACGTTTTGGCCGCCGTACGCCGGGGCCACTAAACAAGCGTGCCACTTGCTGTGTCCTGGCACGGCGTTCGGGCTTCTTCAGGGTGTCGGAGGATTTGGGGTTTGACAAACACTTCTAGTAATGAGTTTCGTATGGCTACAGAGAAAGCCTATATAAATCCAAAAAGAGCAGTGCCATCACTACATGTGTCTGTCCTTCTCCTTTTCTTCTTGAATACTTGACTGTACAACAGCCGAAGGAAGATCATGGAAGGCTCAAGCACTCCTGTTCGTGGGGCCTCCGACAACAATAACAACAGCAACAGCAATGGGAACAGGAACGGGAATGGGAACACACCAACAACGCAACGGCAACACCAACACCCAAAAGGCGGAACGCTGCAGCTTGCCTTCGATTCTCTTCCAAAGTTCCCAGGAAGCAGCAAGACCTTCCTCTGGCTTATGAGAACCTCTGACCCAAACCCGAGAAGAGCTGCACATGAATGCTTAGAAGCCAGCTGGGGTTCGTCGAAAGATGGCGCCTCTTTATGGAACACAACTGCAACGACACTCTGTCTAAAGCACTTCGCAAAAATCGGGCTATACCCGGCGTCCAAAACATGTGCGGCAAGGATGTCAAGCCTGTGTCTGCACACATGCATGCTTGTCTGATTGTCAACGACGGCCAGTATGTTGTGAACACACCCGACTCACCCGTGATGCACTACGACGGCGCGGATGAAAGACGCCAGTGATGAAGACTATTGTTATGATGACGACGATGACGGTGATGGCTATGGCGAAGAAGAGGACATGATCGATGAGGATGATGGTGACGATGGTGACGGCTTATTGCGACTGATAATGGAGCAGCGTATCCATCTAGCAACATGGTGATGACAAGTACTGCCCTGGATGTTCATGTTGATGCTAGTGATCTGCTGCTCTTGGTGTTCATTGTGCTGCTAGTGACTTAGGAAATCTGCTGCTGCTCCGTATGGAGAAACGGGAGAGGGGAAGGACGATTAGACCAGCGAATTGGGTCCCTGGATCCTCGTAGTGAGTCAGCTTCAATCTTCAGGGTTCAGGGTTTCGGGGTTAGGGCCTAAGGGTGTTTGGACTGGGGATACCCCGAAGCCGGTTGGGTGCATAGGGGATAAGAAATCGAACCCTCATCCATGGACAAGCCCTGAACCTTGCACCCCCAAACCCTAAACCCTAAACCTGTTCGGTCCGTAGTGCCAGGTCAGGACATCGGACAGAAATATGAGCCTCAGTGAGACGGCAAGGGACCTAACACTTCCTCTGCTGCAGCCGCCGCTGGTATCTCCTATCTAGCGGCCAGCCCCGAAAGCAATGCGAACCCCACACTGCATCTTAAAGTAAATCTCATCAGTTGCCTGGTAGGAGGGAGAAGGGACGTTTGCAATGCTCTTTGGGAATGGCGTTTCTTGTAGCTTTACATCGTTACCTTGCAAGGAACGCCCGATATGTATATGCAAACCCTAAGCGTAAGCCGTAAATCGATGTAGAGCCCTGATTAGTAAACTGCCATACGTCAAACGGGATCATGACCATTAGGGCATTTCAAGAGGGGGAGGGGAGGAGGGGTTCAGCTTTGTAGAACCCTTTTAGGAACCATTATTTTCGGGCCTATGGTACCGTCACATGGTAGAGATCTTCGAAGCTCGAGAGGCCCGAAAGTCAGAACTGCCCTTGAAACTTAACCAAAGCCCACCTTCAGTTTTGAGTCTCAGGGTTTCTAAACATTGTTCTATGAAAGCTCAGGGGCTTTAGATTTGGGGAGTGGGGTTTATGGTTTAAGGGTTTGGTTGCGGCTTTAGGACGTTTCGGAGTTCAGGGTGTGGGGCGTAGGGCTTACAGACTGAAAGACCGTAGCATACCAGAACAAAGCTCTTACCTGTCTTGCAGGGTCCCTATGCGTCGATACCAGGGAGCATAACGAGACCTTTCAAAATTAGGATGGCGTAATAATAACAATATAATAAGCAATAACGGCTTGTGTTTTTGTAGCGCTCCGGACTACAGGGGCTTAGTCGTACCTGAACCTCAAAACAAGGTTCAACAGCTCGGGGTCTCAGGGTGTTCGGCTTGTTTCCAGGTTCAGACATGTTCGGAATCAGCCTTGAATGTGCATGACTAGCTCTTGGTGCAAAGGCTTACAGCAACCTCAGTACTAACTGTTGAAGTGAAGCTCTTTCATTCCAAAGCCATAAACAAAAAAAACTGTAGAACCCTCTTCTGCCCACCCTGAAAGCCCTAGAAGCTTGCTTCAACACCATACTAAACCCTAAAAACCCTCCACTAACATAGACTAACACAGTAACCAACTCTATAAGAGTTCGCCTTCCGGCTCAGCTCTGCCGTGTTGCATCAGATAGACGGGCGCCGCGATGGCAGCTGCACGCTTGGGCATGTGAAGCCTGAAAAACAAGAAGACTGTTGAGGGGCTCAGGGTTTAGGGGTTTAAGGTTTAGGGTTACCTAGACCCCCAAAAGTAGTTAAAATAATGGCCCAGAACCTATAAAAGGCCATTATTCTACATACTTTTGGGGTCCAGGTAGGGGTTTAGGCTGAAGCGGCAAACAACTGAAGAAACCGCACCCCTCACACGGTACACAATATGACTATAGATCTGCCTGTCGAATACACATGGGGAAATCCCTTTGCTTCATGCGCCATGTTGAATGTCTGCGTATGAATCTATGATGTGTAAGCATCGACAGTCTGGTCAATCAAGTCTGAATGTCAAGATTGCCTCGCAGCGTGATGGGTATCTATGCGAATTAAACTGTACGGGTTACTCTAATACCATAAGGCTAATTGTGAGCTACTATACATGTTACTATAACACAACATGAACATGCTATGACCCTCACTATTGGGTCTATACTACTATAAATACCATAATTATAGTAGGGCTAGTCTAAGTTCGGGAACTCCTCGAGCTTTCGACTGGCAGTGTCCAGTCGGCCCGGACTTTTGTGTGCTAGCGCGAAGAGGGTCCGTGCAAGCTTCTGAACTCTGGTGTTATACTGTAATAGTCGCAAAGTAAGCTTGAAGGAAGTTTTTGAGTTTTAGAGTAACCCTTATCTGTTATGTCAGACTCCTTTGCCTGGGAAATTGACGCCTGAACCCTCAAACCATCCCTGCTGGCCGAGCGGCTGCAAAGCTCGCATGAAGCAAACACCTCCCAGATTGCCTGCCACGGTGACAACATCACCACTAACCCTCCGTTTCGGTAAGATCCATGCACGAAAGCTCGGAAAGCCACACGATTGAGCCGTGCATGCTACGACCACTACTACTACGACGGCGAGAACCACGACGAACAACGACGACGACGGCAACCGTCACCGCCATCACCAGCAACACTACTTCGTGCTTGTACCTGTCCGGCTTCAGTGTCGCTGCGCTGGCGTAGCAAGACTTTGTGCGTGGTGTGCAATGTAGTGTACAGATGCCCCGAGCAGAAGACTCGAAAACGCTTTTTGTCTTTAGCGGAAAATGAAGCCTGCTCGCAGGAAGAACTGTCTCGCTACAGAACGTGCTTCACATCTCTGGCCCGAGACCGTAAGAGTTTCTCCACGGGTTACTAGGGCTACTATATAAGAGCTGCGAGAAGGCAAGGCTTACTGTACGAGTTACTATAGGAGTTACTGTAAGACTGTAAGCCTTATTATAAGGGTTACTACTACACACGGCGAGCACGCCTGGATCGCTCGCTTCTTCTTGAAAGTTCCGCGCCCTGGACCCGGCACCCGAGATGCGAAACCAAAATCCAAAGTTCCTCTACATGAAATGATGCTGTATACTCTCGAATATCCGATAACAAGTCTCAAGCCCAGCACAAGTCGGCAATTAGGTCTTCTTTCAACCAAAGGTATCGCTTGAAGGTTTCTACGGCTGCGGATCTTGGGAGGCGTTGAGATTTCTTCCTGCAGTGCTGAAGCTCCGAAACCTCCGGAATGATGATTTAATCGCCAGAGTGCAGAGGATCACAGATATGTAGAAGAGAGCATCGGCATAGCCATGTTTTGCCACGCCACTGCCCATCCTTCAGACCGGCGAAGGCTTAGGGCTTCGGGCTTAAGACAGTCTAAGTCTAGGTTTTCAGTGCTTGACCTTTGTACCTTCCCTAAGACTATTAATTATTCATCCGGATGGGTGGTGCTTGCTCTCGGCTGTAGGTGTCGACAGGGCTTTTAAGTGTCGTGTTCTGTCGCCGGCTCAAATGCTGGGACTTTGCACGAGCTGACGTTATTTGCAACAGCTCGGACCTGTTACGCAAGCATGGCTGGTCCTCAAGCCTCAAATCCAAGGTTTCTTCTATTTGGGGGTTATCGGCTTCAGGTGGGCAAGTGCCATGTAAGACCCCGTAGTAGCACTTTATCTTTGCAGTTGTCGTTGTATTCGTACTGTTGAAACCGAAACAGTAGAAGGCAACTGCTGGTAGATTCGTAGCACTTAGTAGTAGCAATAGGAAGAACAAACATGGTAGCAGCAGTGTGACCGAAAACAGTAGTGGTCGTCTACTTTGACGAGAAACAGTAACGGCCACATCGATGCAACCTCTCACACTCTTGCTGCTGAGAACGAGCTGCATGCCAGCATCCCAACCACCCCATATGCTCCTCTCGGAACTCACGCAAGCTTGCTAAACCCTGAACCCTCAAGCCGCCAACACTCTAAAAAACCCTTAAACCATCTTCATTCCGGGAAAATCACGTAGAAGGCTGAATCCTACACCTGTTGCCAGGTTGACTGGAACTTGAAGGCTATCCCCCTCGACCGTGGTAGACTTGAACCAATAAATCTCTTTGTGTTGGGTGTTAGCTTGAAATAATGGTCACCAGTTCCACAAAGCCCAAGGCAAGGCGCTTGATCAAATTGCCGGTGAGCATCCCAACAAAGCAGCTGTACCTCAGCTGAGAACGCCAACTGGCACGTTGAGGATTTGTGGTCTAAGGGCCTTGAAATGAGGAGTTGATTCGCTTGAGGGTTTAAGATCATTTGGTATAGAACTTTCATTGAGGGATCTTGGCGCCTTTTCACAAGCTCGAGGATTGAAGGCCGAGGGTTTGGGAGCCTAAGTGTGTTCATGGTGTGGGTAAGGGACATGATGCCCTGAATATGCAGTACGAGGACGAAGGTTGGCCTCGAAACTCAGGCACCAAGCACAAGCCAAAGCAAGCATGAACTATTATTGAAGCCTACCCCATCATGAATTTACCAGTACGAGGTTGATGTTTAATTGCCTGTTGTGGCGCCTTCAATCCTGAAATCTACCCAGTCATGGTCCAGGTTGCTCCGTCACGCAGATAACATCCGCCCAGCCTACAGCATCGGAACTGGACTCGGGGGGCTACACCCCAAACCCTAAAACGTGTGCGCAAAGCGCTCCAATAAGCATCTGAGTGTTTCCATGCTAGGACGTAATGCCTGCCTGGAAGAGTCTCCAATTGTGGTACTAAGACCCTTTGTAGAG
This sequence comes from Symbiodinium sp. clade A Y106, assembly GCA_003297005.1. Lineage (NCBI taxonomy): Eukaryota > Dinophyceae > Suessiales > Symbiodiniaceae > Symbiodinium > Symbiodinium sp. clade A. The sequence continues at coordinate 7,663 of BGNK01007363.1, forward strand.
CCGAAGCATTGAGTTTGTCGCGCTGGGATCGGCGATCAGGGTCGTCTTAAGGGTGTAGGGGCCGCAAGGCAGCCCCGAACCCTCACACCGAAACGCAAAGAGAGGCTTCTGGCTTGGGGTTCACGGTTCGGGGTGTGGGGCTTGGGATCCCTGGATCCGGCCTCCACATCCTCCCACAAAGAGTTGCAGTAACATGGGGGCTGCCCGGAGCACACAAGGCGGATTTGCGGGTGCAGGCTTAAGGATTTGGGATTTGGTACATCTCTGACTGGTGCCCCTCTTGGGGTTGGCTGGTCTGAAGACGTGCTGTGCCGTTGTTCCAGATCAGGGTTCTCTGCAGTCCGTTAGTAGTCAGTTAGTAGCAGCCGTGTTACCGGGCTTGATGTCATGCCTACACCCCTTAGCTTGAAAATACTAGCTTACTAGCCTCAACCGAACTAAAGCACTTACACTGTACCCCATAGCTGCCGAGCCCTCGGAAAACCTGAACTCTAAACTCAACGGTACACCCTCAAGTCAAAGCCTTACATCCACCCCAAAACCCCAGACCCCAAACACTACACCGCTTTTTAACCTTGTTGCAGGAGGGCGTCCCGTGGTTAGAGCGAGCCCAGCAGCCAGGGCGCACCGACGGAACATGTCAGCCATGGCCCAGAGAGGCTAGGGTGCAGGTTTAACTAAGGGTTTAGAGGGTTTAGGGTTTAGGGGTTTAGAGCGCTTTTTGAAGACTCTTTGGCGGAGTTCTTGGGGGAAGATGTGGGGTTTTCAGTTGGGGGACCTGAACCCCGAAACCGCCTTCTTCTACCGGGCATTACGTTGGGTTAGACAATTTTTCCGTTGATTACGGATGGCGGGTTCAGGGTTTCGGGTTTCTTCAGGGGCTTGCCCTAAACGCTAAGCTCCTTTCTCAAAAACTTCGTCCTAAACCCTAAACCCCTAAACCCTAAACCCTAAAGCAGAAACGCTGAGCTTCGAAGTTGGAGGGCCTCTGAGGTCGTTCGTCTTGTCGGTCTTGACAAGTCCGATGAGTATGGTCTAGCTTACCTACCACCCACCCAAAAGTAGGTAGAATAATGGCCCAGCACCCATAAAAAGGCTATTATTCTACAGTACTTTTGGGGTCTAGGTATAAGGATGTTTAAGGGTTTGAGAACTTCGCGATAGGTGCTAAGCTGGCGCCTGTAATTTTTAAGGCTTGCAGAGCTTTGAGTTTCGGGGTTCAAGCATTGAGCTTTGCAGCCAGCGACACACAAGCATTCAAGGACAAAGCGCCACCGCATCTTGAACGGAAATTGGTGACACCTCAAAGTTTGAAGGCCCAAAACTACAAGAGATGCCGCGATCCGCACCTTCTCGTCCTTGTCGGTGCAAGTGTCCAGCCTGAAGTCGCTAGGCAGAGAGGGGCAGGGGATTTTCCCGTCAGAGAATGGAGTTTCAGAAAACTAGGGTACAGTGCTTCGGGGGATCCTTACATCGGGATCCTGTGATTCAGGGCTGAAACCCCGAAAGGCTGTTGCACTTCTTTGTGCAGGCCTTGACATGCCGGTGCTCTCTGGGCTAGGATAAAGGCATGCTGCAGAAAACGATTGTAAGACGATGAAAGCGGATTCGCGATTTCGGGGAGATGGGGGAGCAAGGTGGTGTGCCACTGAAGAAAACAAAGGTTGGACAAAGCGGGGGGGATGCGTGGTGCCGTCTGGCTGTGTGTTCCAGGGACCCAAAAAAATATGAAGACGGGGGTTTCGGGAGGGGGCGGATATTTATCAGAGCGACTATCGTGTAACTACATAAGCTAGGGGTCCATAGGATATCATTCAGACATCTATACTAGCCCCAAGTTTAAAGCCTCGACAACCTGAACCCTGTGAAGATGTAGAGCCGAAGGCCGCTTGAAGCACAACTTCGCTCTTGGACTACTTGCAGGGTTTTGGGTTTAGTGTTTCGAGCTTGGGGTTGTGGTATCAAGGTTTAGCGTTTTAGGTTTTGGGGTCCTTGTGCAACGAACGGAGATCGCACGAGCGAAAACAGCCAAACCGGTCTATCTTAAGTTAATAACCCGACCCTAGGCCCGCGAACCCAAGCACGTCGGCGGTTCATGACTTTTTCATCTCGGAGCCTTACGCTCTGATCTGGGTTCTTGTTACGGACTGTTACCACAGTAGGTGAATTACATAACTGTCTTCGTATGATAGCCTCGATTGGCTCCGGAACAGATTCCAGTGATCCCGCACCCCCTAAACACTCCAAAATCACGGGCGTTGGCAAGTTGGCTGAATGAAGCAGGCGGGTCCACATATATTACTGTTGGGAATTGAGCCCCCAGAACCATTATAAGGATGGTCTTGTGGGACCTATAATACTAGTCTAGTAATTTTGTACCCTAAACCCGAAACCTCTAAGCCGAAACCCTACATCCTAATCCCTAAACCTTAATCTGGGGAACAACGGTGCTGCGAACATTGCCTCACGGTGCCCTTTTCCGCTCTTGACAGGCAGCGCCTTGGCTTGAACAACGATAGCTTCGGGGTGATATGTATGTATGCATGTATGTATGCATGTATGTATGTATCTGTATGCGTGTGTGTATGTGTTTACATGTATGCATGTATATGTATATATATATAGATACATATATATAGATACATATGTATATATATATATATATATGTACTTATTCATGTCTGTCTTTCTTTATGCATTCATCTTATGTATTTCTCATGTGGTTGCATCGTGTTTTGGTGTAGAGGGGCTTAGGGTTTGTGAGAGGCTTGGGACTTGACCTTGTTGAACCCTGCGTTGTGGAAAGTATGTTGGTCACAGAATTCGAGGTGCACGATTGAAGACCTGAATAAACCTGAACCCTACACCCTGCCTACAGACCCTGAACTCCAGACCCTGAACCATAAATCCCAAACCCCAGACCGCAGGCGGTGATCTCGCTTTGGTAGGTGCCGACGGTGTATCGTTGGCACGTACATGAACTGCCGCTTAGAGTCTCAGGGTTGTGGACTTTGCCTTAAGGGTTTTAGGTTTTGGTATTTGGGATTTAGGATTTCGGACTTTAGGGTATTGGGTTTTTAGAGTCAAGAGCATAGGTATAGTATAGTTATTGGGTTATTGTAACTTTTAGGGTCTTGGATGTTGAGTTCGACATATTTTGGGGTTCGGACGATGAGTTCAGTTGCCCGGCAGCAAATGCGCAGGAGTTTGAGCACCATGGCTATGATGCTCCCCGGGATACACCCAGGGGGACCCAACCCTTAATCATGGCCAAGCACCCCCGAAACCTGCAGCCCAACAAACGCACAGGTGCAAGCAGAATGACTGTGATTGACTACTCACCCGTATACATTGCCACAATCAGAAAGATGTATGTAGTCACAGTCCCAACATAACCCCGGTCAGCTAAGACTCTTGACAGCATGCGAAAGCCCTTGAAGCATTCATGGCTCATAGAGTCTATCGCGATTCAACATCCGAGCGCTTAGTGCCCGGCGCGTACATCGAGAGCGGAATGCGGATCATGCCTGCTCTTCTGGGTCCTAAGCTTAAACCACAAACCCTGAACTCTAAACTGCCATCGCCAAAACACCTCTCCGGTAAACATCGCAAAACACCGGAGAACCGAGGACCTCGAATCTTTGTAGGAGCTTTTGGAGTCAGTGTGCTTAGTATATGCTCTTTGAGTTGCTTTTAGCAGGACCTTTTTCGTCCATCCCGAGGGTCTATAGTGTATAGGGTTTCGAATTCAGGATTCAGGGCTTCAAACATCTTCAAACATTGGCTTAAAGTCCAGGATGTTAACGATCGTCCCCCCGCTCTAGCCCCGGAGCCCTCTCAACGATTAAATGTGAGGAGTTTGCGTCAGGCTTGTTTTTTGAAGCCGGGGCGCCAAGGGGTTGCGGGCTCTTGGGAAAATCCCAAACTAATGAAGCTGGCACATGTCGCTGCCTCTTCAGCTGGTTTTGTGGAGCAAGCCTCCTATTTCTCATCCCGAGTTCCTGGTAAACATGCAACACGTGATAATTTCTTTCTGGGCACCTTTGACCTGCGGTCTCGCAGCTTCGTTTCAGAATCTCAATCTTCCTCCGTACTATTTTTGCACCTCACCCCATCACAACATATTCTTCTCTAAATTCCAAACATACTCCTTGATATAGAGTTTAAAATTTAAAGGGACCTTACACACCTCACACGACACTAGGTTTTTTTAGTGCTAAGGTATACCTCACAGATCTCAAGGCTCTTGCGCAGCTCTCATGTTGGACGCCCGGCGCCCAGGCCTCGGGCTAAGGGTCGCCTACTGACAGCTGCATGCAACCCCAACCGAGCCCTACATCGTAGCAGGGGTCAGAATGATTACCAAGATTATTCCCTCGGTTCCTTCAGGTCCTTGGTATGATTATAGTATTTCTGAAAGAACCCTATTTTATGAGGGCATCTGTATTGTCCGAAGTCACCCTGAACCGTCAACCCTATACCCTAAACCCTGTACCCTAAACCCTATACCCTAAACCCTACACCCTAAACCCTAAACCCTATTCCATTCGGAGATCAGCCTTGGCCGTCGATCACGAGGCCTGGAAGCAGCCGCGGCTTCAGGGTGCCCAGTTGGATCCTCAAGGCCTGGGTCCCGTAGCCTTTCCTTATAGTGAACCCCAGAAAGTTGGAACATCGATTTAGGATGATTCATGCTGGGATTCCCTATACTCTACTTTAAGGGCATGAGGCTAATGATGTTCCAACTTTCTGGCTTCTACTGTAGGGTTTCTTCAAAGGGGTCTATAAGGGCTACTACAAGGGATCTACAAGGGTACTACAATATAGGGGCCGAAATAACTACCACTGCTAGTTTCGGGGTTCCTTACTATAATTATAGTTTGGGCCCCAAAACCCTATTCTAATTATTGAGGCCCCTATATATTAGCCTTAACAAACAAGCCCAAGACCTGAAAATCTAAACATCGAACCCTAAACCCCAAAAGCTAAGCCCTAAACCCAAGATCAGAAACGCCAGCGGGGCTAGCAGTCTTGGCAATCTAGGGTATGGTTCCTTTCCCTTTTCTGCTCATGATAAGGATCGTATGATCGAAATGTAGAACTCTATCTGAGGGTCCCCATTAATTCTGTGAAACTCCTGTATGTTGGGGGCCGTAAACAGCATCCGCGATACCAACTCCCAGGGGGCAAAATCGCGAACTCGGACAGCCCGCTGAGCCGCTCGCCTTCTTTAACGAAGCAACCATTCAAACCGCGACATTCTAAGCTTCAACCAATCTCGCTGTCTTGACCCAGTCCGTAGGCTATTGAACCGTGCCAAGAACGTACTATGCCGGGCTCCTTCCACACCGACAGGGTGAAAAGCTCTACGCACGCCAGACCTGACCTTAAGTATGTCACTGTGTTTCGTTGGAGTTTGGGGGTTGAAGCTACAGGTTCTCGGGAGTGGGAGCTGGGGGTCTACCGTCCCCTGAGCCCTAAACCCCGCATCCGGACCCTGCCTTGGGTGCCGTGCTGGCCATGGCACGGGTACAGTCCCGGCCTTGTATGGGAAAGTACCAAATCCGGGAATCTCGGAAAAATGGGAGTAGAACCTAAATTAGCAGGAACCCTAGTTGTAAGGATCCCTAATGCAAAGCACCTGAAATTCCAATATGGCGTGTGCAGCCCACCGGCTATGTTGGGAATTGTGGCTAACAAGGTTGTCAGATAGCTTAAGGTCTACACCAGCTCATGCAGGATTTAAACTCATGGACTCATGTTTGAGTGAATATTCAGGAGCTTTGCATTTGGGGTCTCAGGTGCTAGACTTATCAAAGCAGAAACGGTTCAAGCTTGGACGTCAAGGCTGTTAAAGTAAGGCAGTCCAAGTCTTCCGTAGAGCTAGGAGGCTATGCTAGGCTGTATGGATGCGTCAGGTCCACACCATTCAGGACAAAAGGCTCCGCAGAAAGCTCGTAACCCACCCGGTTCGCTAAGTCAGCCCTGTGTGGGGCATGAGACCCAAACTCCAACAGGCGACACTCCACAGTCGTACTGCTGATGGGCAAAATGCTGCACTATCATAAGTACCAAACACTGTGGGAACTAATCAAGCTGTGCTGCTGCTGCTACTACTACTACTACTACTGCTACTACGACTACACTACTACTACTACTACCACTACTACTACTACTACTACTACTACTACTACTACTAGCCACGCCCCCCCCCTACCAACCACCTGGCGCCTCAACCCATCGTCATCGTCATCATCAACGAAAATTATATCTGCAGAAGA